>QANT01000057.1:17494-37439 GCA_003254885.1 Purshia tridentata
TTTTTTTTTTTTTTCATTTTTTGTATATTTTATCTTTCATCTCTTAAAAAAATTTCCGACTTTTCCTAATTTTGTCCTTTACTCCTTATTAATTTTTCTACTCTAGAAACTCTAGGAAATTTTTACAGGTGAATTATTGACTTGGTATGGTACATGTTTTATTTTTTTGGTATTATTTTTGGTATTATCTGTTTTATATAAATAAATAATAATTATGCTGTGGAAGACAAGAAGATGGCTATTTGGCGTAGGAGTCAAGGCTTTCAGTTTTGCATCATAAGTTAACAACGTGAAAGTTGAAGATGTGATAATAACTTAAACACATATTATCTTTAATTATTTTTGAACGAAATCATATTAATTACCAAAGATGGATTTGAATACAAATAAAAAATGTTATATGGTTTTAGTTCAAATGGGAGTCTGAAATTACACCTACCTATAATTTTCTGAAATTTTTTAAATACAATCTAAATTTTAATCATCTCTTGAAAAATTTCCGATTACCAGCTAATAATATAATAAATATTTTATTCTTCCTATTTAATCCCATTTTCATTAAGAAAATCTCACTTTTTTTTAAATAGGGATGAAATTCAGATATTATATCACCTGAAACAAAAGAAAATAAATAGATGGAGGGCTCTATCAAACGAACCATGTGGCAAAAATAGCACCCATCTAATCTAACATTTTCAGGTAGTGGCTAGTACATGGTGTTGGATGCATGCATAAGCCAAACATTGATCTAAGTTCTAAGCAGTAGAACCGAAAACCAAATATGAATCAACATCTGCTTTGGTTAATGCTGGCTTTAAAGAGTCCTTTGCAGTCTGGAAATGACGATGGCACACAACAGTGGCAGATATGTTTTCCCTCAGAGCTACGATTCCAGCTTCCCTACACAAACCCTCCAGCTCAGCTCCTGTGAAGTTCTCAGTGTCTTTTGCTATTTCTTTGAGATCAACATCATCTCCTATTCTCATGTTACGAGTATGTACACGAAGTATCTCATATCGACCTTCTAAGTCTGGTGGTTGTACAAACAGCACCTACAATTTCACCAAATAACTGAGCTGTTTGAAACCATACCAGAGTGTGTGAGTAATAACACCAGCAATTCAATATGATAGAATAAACTTCTTACCAAATCAAAGCGGCCCGGGCGAACTAATGCAGCATCAATTGCACGAGGACGATTTGTAGCTGCCAAAACAAAGACTCCCTGAAAACCAGATGAGAATACAATTTTAAAACCACGGCAAAATGAAAACTAATGCAGTATTGATACTTCTCACAAATCGATTAAATTATTGTAAAGTAATATAATTTTATGGGATATAGTAGTGCTTACTTTAGCCTCTTCTAAACCATCCATTTCAGTTAGCAAAGTAGATAGAAGCCTTTCTCCAACAGTACTACTGTTGCTTGAACTCCCACCCCTGCCATTTAAGGAAAATGAAAAAGTTATGGAACTTGTATGTGATCTGTAGGAGCCCATCATGGAAATTGTCATTAGATTGTAAATTTTTTCCAGACAACATAAAATAATAAATCAAATCACAGTAAAGGTTAATCCTACAAAGAACGCTATAGGATAACTGCAACAGACTAACCGTTTGGCAGCAACTACATCTGCCTCATCAAAGAATATTATGCTGGGTGCTGCAAGGCGAGCTCTCCGAAAGGTATTGCGCAGCAAAGCTTCACCCTCTCCAACATACATTGAAAATAATTCTGCACCACTGATTCAAAGTTTATGAGATTCAGGCATGCTACTCTTTAATTTGTCAAACAGACTAATTGTAATTGAAAAAGCATAAATAGCCTTTAAGGAGAGCAGCTTCCTTCCAAAGAATAATTAAGGGTGACATTTCATTTCAGAAAATCAGCCTAACACTAAGATTTTATTTTTGCGATTGCACATTTTGTTTCACCTACCCCTTTGGTCTGTAAAAAAAAGGCACCTAACTTTATAACCTTCAGCCTTGAATAATTTCTAAGAGAAATATATGCTAAGAAGTGGGCTTCAGCCCAAACAAAATAAAAGGTATTTAAGCAACCCAATACAGCATTCTAAATAGGTACAGCGAATAATTCCCATGTTATTATATCCCTCTTGAAGACTACAAAGGAAGTTCAAACCTCAAGGAGAAAAAAGAAGCTTGGGCAGCATGTGCGGCAGCTTTAGCAAGGGTGGTTTTTGAGCATCCTGGAGGACCATAGAGGAGAATTCCCCGCATGGGTGATATTCCCAGCCTTGAAAACACAGTAGAATATTTAATAGGCCACTCAACAGCTTGCTGAAGCTTTTTCTGTAAATAAGAGAGGTATAATTAGTACCGTGAGACTTCAGACTTGAAATAATACAAAATTTTTTAACACACCTTCAATTCTTTTAATCCTCCTATATCTTCCCAAGTCACCTTGGGGATTTCCACTGTGACACCTCTTGTTATACTTGGGCTAACCACAGACCTTGCATGTTTCCAGTCTTCTATTGTTAAGCTAAACACACCATCTTTATTGGCATCTGAATACCTTTTCATTGCAGACAAGGCAGCCTCACGACATAAAGCTTCCAGGTCAGCCCCAACAAATCCATTGCAAGATGTAGCTATGGCTTGCAGGTCAACATTGGAATCCATAGGAACCTTTCTTGTGTAGAGCTGAATAATCACTAACGAAGTTATAAATATATCTAACACCCATTATCTCTTGCCCTATCCAATGTTCTATAAACTAGCTTAAAAACAACTGGATTCAAAAAAATAATAATGGGTAATTTGAGACGTTGATTGACATTACTGCAAAATTAAGCCCAGATAGCTTACAATATCTGGAAAGACTCATTCTCACCTTGAGAATTTGAAAGCGTTCATCTTCAGTAGGTGTAGTAACTTCAATTTCAACATCAAAACGCCCAGACCTTCTTAGTGCTGGGTCAATTGCTTCCACTCTTTGTATACCAGATATTAGTAAATTTAGTAAAAAAATATGAAATAGAAGAAATAAAACTGTCTGAAGTAACAAAACCTATAATATGAACACCAATAATAACAACAGCCACTGAGTTCTGCTGAAAATTGACGAATTGGCTATGAGATGAACAGAATGCAGAAAAAAATTAATGAGTACAGAACATCAGAAAGCTTAAAACCATGATGAAATAACAGATCACAGCCCTCATCAAACCATCATATATTTAAGAAATGCTTACACATTATCAACTGGTTAATAACCAGATAAAATCACATCATAAATTCTGGAATAAAAAATACCTGTTAGTGGATGCAACAACAACAACTTGTGGTACAGATGTTGAGGAAGTCTTGGAGTCCATCAATGTAAAGAGTTGAGAGGCTATACGAACATCTTGCTCTCTTCTGCAATTCAAACATAACTTAAAATGTTAAAATGCAAGAGTAAACAAAGATAACAACCAGCAAGGAACCAGTGACGCAAACAGGTAACAGTTTTTCAAAAACGAAAAAATACAGACCAATTAACATCCATCTTCATTTAGAGAGCAAATTAAATACCTTGAATCACGGCGAGGACAGAGTGCATCTATTTCATCTATAAATATAACTGATGGCTTGCCTGACAATGTATGTGATGACGCCTCTAAGAATGCCTCCCGTAAAAATCTCTCACTTTCTCCAGCATGCGCTTTGTGAACAGAATGTGGACTTTAGAAAATAACATCAAAACAAGACAGAGATTACTGAAAGAAATTTAAAACACTTGAGCATAACATCAGAACTAATTACCAGTCAAGAGTAACATTTCAAAACACATCATTCATATGTACCCCGATTATTAATGCAGAGATTAAAAAATCAAAGTATTGGGTAGGAATATGGCACCTGATGACAATTAAATGTGCACCACATTCTCGAACCACTGCACGTACCAAGCTTGTCTAGCATGAGAGAAAAGAAAATTTCATAAACACAAAATCAAAACCAATTATAAACTTCAATAATGAGCAAACAAGTAAAAACCTCAGAAAAACGACCATTCAATACCTTTCCTGTGCCTGGTGGACCGTAGAGAAGCAAACCTCGAGGCCACTGAAGGAAAACCCAGAAACCCAATTGAATTAGATGGATATTAGAGGCAGTATAAGACTAAAGGGTAGCAGAAGAGAGAGAGTAAGTGTTTTTATGTGTTACTTTGAGACCGAGTTTTTGGGCTTCACGTGAATAGAGAAGAGGGTAGATGATGAGTTCTCTGAGAGCTTGGAGAGCTTCAGAGTTGCCACCTATGGCTTCCTCTGCTCTCCATTGGTCCTTGTTATTGGTGTTATTGCTGCTACAGGGGCTATGGCTCTCCATCTCGGCGACAGTGAGAGGGAGACCTGAGAAAGGAGAAGCTATGAATTATAATTGTCACCGTTTAACGGCGCAGACGTGGTGGAGGACCGAGGAGGAGGTCAGGCAAAATTGCAATTAGACCCTTCAAAGGTTGAAAATATCATTCACATACACTGCCCAAAATTAAAATACAAAAACAAATTTCAAAAGGAAAAGTGAGGGAAATTCTATTCATATCCTCCCCCTAAATATTTTTTTTTCATCTATTCTTTACAGTAGGCAATTGCAGTATTTTTTCTTTTACATGATTTATTAAGGGTAATTGTATCTCTATTTAAACTCGGTTGTATGCTTATTTATGGTTAATTATTTAAAGGTGTTAATCCTTTAAAAACTTATAATTTAGGGTTCAATTCTCAAATTTTGGGCAGAAGCACTTTCAATATAAACCAGTAACAATAAAGTTGCTAGTGTAATTTCTCAAAATTTGCGAGGTCGCGATAATATAAGTTTCAAACCACCGCATGAATTAATCAAACCCATAGTTGTAAACAGGATCTTACACAAATATCAAACACCAGATCAATTACGAAAAGCCAAAATCTTTGCAAATCCGATCATACAAAGTAATACGACATAACAACAGAGGAAAAAAAAGATCAAAGATGCATGCATTTGCATAAAACAATATTGTTTCTGACTCCTTCACAATCATCCATTTTCAAGACGATCACAAAAAGACAGCCATGCAGAATTAAGCAGACTGAAAGCAGATGGAGAGGTAAACACGTCTCTGGCCTCGCATAACAGAATCCCACTAAACCATGTCTGACCGCTTGTGAATTACTGCACTTCCCGCAGATGCCTGATTTGCTGCACGGTTACTTCCAAAATTCTTTCGGTTTGATTCCCTTGCAATTCTTGAACCAAACTAAACAAGAAAAACAGGAAATTTAATGATTAAATCACCTTAACTATCAAAGAGAAATGAAAAAGTAAAGATAAGTACATTAAATATAGAAATGTTTTGAGTAAAGATCATAACAGCAACAGTTTGTACATAACCAGCTTTTATGCGCTGCTGTCTGAAGTTAAATCCATCACATTATGTGACATTTATAATGACATACAACCTAATAAAATTAGTTTTGTTCATTTTCACAATTGTTCAAAAAAAAAATAGACCCCTGATAATATCATAATACCATAGTTCAATCAATCTCGAAAATCCAATAAAATGCATCTTGGGGAGTGGATTTACTATTTACCAAGAAAACCAAAGGACAAAGTACAAGGCAAACTGAAATAAAAAGTTCAGAAGAAGATGCATGGCTGCTTGAATAACACAGAAAAGATGAACACCTGTATAGCTCTTTTTGGCAGAGCAGCAGCTTCATATAAACCAAGCAATTCTGCAACCTTCATAGCACATAATAGGAAAACAATATAGCATTTAGTCATGATTCACCATTTGAGATAACAAACTGTAAAAGCTTGACAGCATTTTATTCAGTACACGTTAAGTGCAAAAGTAGACCTAAGAAAAAGTGTTTTGAGATAAGGCTCTGGAAAATAGAAAGGGAGAAGAAACCCAAAAGGAAAAGGGGGAAAGGGCTTTACCCATCAGCAAAAGTAACCATAAACAGACAAACTATTGGCTTTCTAATAGAGTGAATAACCAGTGTTTTGCGTGGTTCCACGCAGTTCTAAGTTAGGTCAAATGATGCAACTCAAATACTGAACAAAGGAATTAGCACTGACCTCTCTCAGAATCTTCTTATCTCCTATTCCACTTGGTTGATCAAGGTTGGTAACCTCCCAGAGTGGAAACCCAAGTAAAATTCTTATAACATCTTCATCCAAGAAAGGAAACCTTGCCTAGAATAAATTAAGACTAGAAAATCAACACATAACACAAGTCAAAGAGACAATAAATAATATTCGTCCAAGTTCTTAGCAATACCTCCTTGCCATTGTCAGCAATGCACCTATCATCTCTCCCAAGGTTTCTTTTCCAAATTCTCTGCATGTCCAATTTCATTTCCTCATGCAGTCCAAGCCAACTGAGAACTCATTAGACAACCAGAATGAGTACCCAAAAGAATGTATAATAGTCTACAAGACTACAATATATTTGCATACCTTCCCCTTCTATATTTTGTTCTGTGCCTACCGTAGCCAGCACATTGCTCATCTGCACCGGAACCAACAAGGACAATTCTAGCCTTGGACTTGTATTTGACACATTGAGGATCCACATCGCTATATTTGTTATTTTCCTCATACACCCACCCATCACCCCCAGAAGCCAGCCATAGAGCTATTCCTATATTTAAGTCCTGCAAAACTAAATAAAATATATTACCTATTCAGACAAAATGTAACTTGGGACATGTTGCATACATGTGAAATCTTTTTTTTTATTGAAAATAAACATACTTATGATAACAACATAAGAATATAACTACCACCAGCAAACATATCTGGACACATGCAAACTACTAGCCCATAGAATGAAATTGGGTACCATGTAGGTGTTGGAAGGGTTTATGAGCGACAAGACATGCTTTGTTTCAATGGTCAACTTTGATAAGTCAGCATCAATCTCCACGAGTTTCCACCTGTATTTCAATCCCATGTAGTAAGGAACACCATAGACAAGAAAGACAGATTAACCCATCATTGCATCATTGACTTTAATCCAACATCAAGTTATATTGAGTACATGGACCATAAGACACCTGTTCATAATGCAGGTTGGACTGTAATTTAGCATTTCCAAAATTCATAAAGCACAGGCACAAAGCAAAGAACCAAATTAATGCTGATATCAAATCCCTCAAATGAAGATTTAAAAAAAAAAAAAAAATTCAAAACCTTAAACAAAGTTCAAATGTGCTAACATACTAACATAAATTATGCAAAATATATTATTTTATGCGCATGTTGAGCCAATAAACATTAAACACAGACAGACTCATGAGAAAATTTTAGTGTGTACTTTCTTGAAGGTGCAATTCTTCTCAGTTCGTTTACTCCTGCCTTAGCTGAGATTCTATCAGGAGCAGACTGACCATCAAAGCTCACATTAAGTAGATCAATCTCATCTGCCAACAGAAATTTAAATAGAAAATCAACTCAACAAAAGATATCACACAAAGATTCCACAATGCAAAACGTAAACAGAGTTTCTTAACTGCAGATTGAACATTAAGGCAAAAAGATTGCTGACCTAGTTTATGCAGCAACACTTACAGCTCAGATCTAGGCACTCGTGCAATAATGCTGCAATTATCATAGAATCCAATCCACCAGAAAAAAGAACTGCCACAGGTACATGTCCCTTATCCATATCCTGAGTACCTGCCTATTTATTCCAACCAAAAGTGTTTGATATCAATACCAAAACCTATAACATGCAACCAGAACAATAATGATTCAGTAGAATAAGAGTTCTAAACCTGAAAAATTGTATGCAGTGAAGAGCGACGCATAACAGATTCCCTTAAAGCAATCAGCACAGTCTGTGCTGGCACTGAAATTGAAGCTTGTATAGACCCTACTCAGTCCAAACAAAAGGCACAATAACAACGTCAGACAACAAATCCAATAACCAAAATCATGCTGAATTAAGTTCAGGTTTTGACTAAAAGATAAGATTTTCCGCACCATTGATGATACTAACCTGATTTAGATGGCACTGTATCCGAATTTACCAAGTGCATATCCCATTGCCCTCTTGGAGTCTTACAAGGGGAAATATGCAACTCTTCGTATTTGGGTTCAACAGAAGTTCTCTCCCATTTTATAAGTTCTTCTAGCATGGCATTGGTCCATTCATGCTTTTTCACTTCCCCAACCAAAAACTTGTCAAGACCTGGGGAATCAATAGATATACTGTATATCCCACACGAAAGCTCTTCCCAAAAACTAACTTTAGTAGTTCCATTTTCAGCTTCAACATCTACAGTGCATTGACATTAACCAATAAAGACAGTTTGATATTGCATAAAATTCAAGATTTAGCGTCAAAATTAGTAAGACGAGTAAGGCTCTACCAAGAAATATATACCAGAAGAAGACTCATTTGAAGAAACAGGTGATACAGACGATAGCAGAAACCGCGAGTCCTCCACTGTCGGCCAGTGAACAAGAATACTCCGCCGACCAAATGCATCTCGACCAAACCACAGAGTTCTTGAACTTTCCTATTCATGAAATTACATATGGAATTCATTAACAATATCCCAAGCAAGACAAATTCTGCGGCAAATTCTAATCGAAACTAAAAGGCAACTTACCACTCGGAGTTACCTGCCAATAGATGATAGCCCAAGGCCCTTTGATCCTGGAAAGAACATCTGGGACAGACCCTTTACCCATAACATCAAAACAATTTGTTTGATGCAAATGGGGTTTGCAAGAGCAGCACTCTCCCAGCAACTGCATAAGAACTTCACTGTCATTCTCATCACTGGCAATGTCTATTCCCCCAAATATTTCACCTTCCAAAAACAACAATAAAAAAAGAACCCAACCTCAATACACAACAGCGAGCAAACTCTAAAAATACAACGCAAATCTCTAAAAGAAAACAAAGATATATGTACCATTATAAACAAGGATATTCTTAGACGAATCTATCAGGGGCTGAACTACTGGGTTTACTCCCCTGAGCTGCAAAGTCGCACCAAGGAACAGCAATTCAGCTGCAGAGCTGGGTACGGTGCAGAACTGGCTTTGTACATGATTTGTTTGTGCATTTGCCAAAGAGAAACAATTGCTTTTGCCTTCAGAATTAGACTCCTCCTCCACTTCCTCAATGGAAGTCACAATTTCTCGCTCCGGGACACAACTTGAAACAGTTGAATGGAGAAGCAGCTTCGTGCTGCCTAAGTTATCGGGACCCCTCCTTCGTAAAGCGGCTCTGAGGTCGTCTATTGTGAACAGTACCTGCACAGGACCAACAAAGGTAGTTATGAGTTAAATGGTTGAGCCAAAATGGCTTTGATTATTGAACAAGAAACGAAAAGGAGACTGACTTGCTCGGACTTGGGGACTGGAAGGGTGTTATCCAGAAGCAGAGACGATAAATCAACACGAATGCCGCAGATTATCAGAGCGACTCCGCACATCTCTAGCTATGTGATTTGAGGGGTTTGAGGGTTTTAGAGGGTCTTGGTCCTTTGGCTATGTTTTTTGACTCTCTCACATTCGCATCTTAATTATAAACGCAGCTCTTAGATCACGGTTTCAAGCCGTTCTTTATACAAACTCAAAATTTTCTACTAGAACTAGTCAATAGTTGCGAGACTACAACTCTCGAATTTGAAGTTCTCAGACCACAATGTCGTTTGAGCGAAGAAAAAAACCTAGTCTCAATGTCGTTTGATTATAAGAAGAAAAAAAAAATCTAGTTCTCAGTGTTGTTTCTTCTTTTGACCAAATAGTTCTCAGAGTTGTTTAATTAAAAGAAAAAAAAAAAAGCTAGCTCTCATTGTCGTTTGATTATAAGAAAAAAAATTAATAATAATGCTATTCTTACTATATTTTTATACTATCTTATGTGTTATTATTATACTAGATAGGGTATTTTCTTATTTTTAAAATTTTTATTTTTATATTTTTAGTATCCAATATATTAATACTATATTATAATATGAAAATGTGGTAAGTATGGCATTGTTGAAAAAAAAAACTAATTCTCAGTATTGTTTAATTAAAAGAAAAAAAGCTAGTTGATGGATGCTAACTTATTAAAGAGTTAGGCCTTCTACAATGGTATACTTAAATACTTAAATACCTTATACTTATTTTGAGTATCAAAAAATAACTTTTTAATATTATGGGGATCAACTTCACAATGTTGTTAAAACTCAAGAGCCAAAATAGGGATCAAGTTTTGAAAACCTATTTTAGTTTTTATTGATTTTGTATTTAAAAACAAAAAACACTATATCCTACCGTCCATTTTTTGAAAAACACCAGATCACATCCTTGATGCACGCGGGCCCATTGCCAATGATTATATGTTGGGAACTAGCTTCTCTCTCTCTTCAGTTTAATCACATGGGCTGGGAGTCTTTGAGCTAAAAAGTAGTTTGGGTCTTGGGTATCAAGGAGGGCCGAAAGTGGGGATCAGTTTTAGGGATCAAAGCTTTTGAGTATCATAATTCCGGCCCACTATTTTGAGCTTATCTCCAAAATATACCCATTTTAACTCTTGGGGATCAGATACCGGCAACCATTGTAGAAGGCCTTAGCATTGAAAAAAAGCTAGTTCTCATGAAAAATATAAGCATTGATACTTTTGTTTATCAACGTGAACATATTTGAATTGTTGGATTATCAAAATTTTAGTTAAATACACTAATAACAACCTAATAATTTTTAAAAAAAACTAGTCGAGAAATTTAATCTTTGTATGTGATATAATTGTTATAAATATATACATGGCTTATATACATTTATGTCACGACATGCATGTGGGGTACTATTGCTATGTGATGGATTCATAAATTTATTGCAATAAAAAACTTATATATAAAAAATAACGATAAAAATATGGCACACAATGTTGCATGATTGTATCAAAATATAGTCTTTTTAACATTATTTTGTATATAATTTAATATGTACACAAATTCATCTTGCGATGAGTGTATATGTCAGTATGTCACTGAACTTCAATTTCTCCTTACAATGAAAATAAAAAAGAGGAAGTTTTTATCCATAAAGTCATAGTTTGATATCCTCCTCCAAATTTAAAACTTTTTATACAAAAAAAAATGCAATGTGATGTCAATTTTTATCAGGATACTAACCATAAATGCAAAGAAATATGTGACAATAACCGTTTTTTATAGTTGAGGATGTGATTTTTAATTTGTTCTAATTAAGGGATCAATTTTCATTTATGGTTCAATTAAAAAATTTTTGTCAGCTCAATTATAATATATGTTAAAATTAATCATGTGTCAAACACATGACTAATTTTTAGAGAAAAATGTGTCTATTTGTTTTTAAAATAATTTTAAAATTGAAAACAAAAACAATCAAGATTAAACTATAAAGTTAAATTAAAAACAACGAAAAAACTTGGTCGAAAAAAAACAAAACAAAACAAAAAGAAGAGGGAGATGCAGATCGCACCCCCTCCGCACTACGCCCGAACCAACCTCCGGCAGCGGCCTTACCAGCCGGCGACAGCCTCATTCTTCCCTCAATTTTCTGTCCATCTACAATTGGAAAACGAATACTTTTCCAATTCTGTCAATACCGGCACAAACTTCCCAAGGAAAAGCTACAAGCTTGAAGCTTCAACCTTGAATCTCAATTAGGAAAGCTAGCCAAAAACCCAGGTGAGACGTGAGACCCAGAAACTTTTGGGGCAGAAGCTGCAAAGTGAGACACAGAGAGAGAGAGCTGGTTTCAAAGAGTAGAAGAAGGAAGGCGTTGGTATAAGAGATGCAGAGTGAAAATTGAGCACTTTCGCTTGAAATATCACGATCAATTTATGCGTCACTGCATTCAAAACAACATTATACTGTAATCTTCACCCACACCCCTAAAAAACAAATTAAGCCCCAAAAAGTTTCTATTGTTTTTAGATAAAAAATAGTAAAAGTAAACCAATATATTACAGCAAAATCATTGAGCTAAATTCGAACAAAAAGCGAGAATAATAGGTTCAGGAAAGCTGCTACGTCTACAGCTTTAGCCAAATAGAAAAGCAAATCCAGCGAGAGAAGGAATTAGATTCGCGTAGCAGCAAAAAAGAAGCAGAGATAGAAGAAGAGCTTCGACAAGTGCGAGATCGGAAAGTGAGAGAGCGCAAAAAGGCAACAACGAAACAAAAAGTGCTGTGAAATCAGAGGGACGTCTCTGACACATTTCCAAGCAGAGCGACCGCCGGGGGAGGGGGAGTTGCTGGCGGGGTGGACGGACAGGGGAGAGTGAGGGTCGGGGGGGTCCTGCATCCCCTACCCTTTTTTTTTTCATAATTATATTTTAGTTTTATTTTTTATAATTAACCTTGAAGTCAAATCGACTTTAACTTGTAATTGCAATCCCAAAAGTCGAAAATGCCCATCCAGCTCTCGCATGTGCAGGATATGTGATAATTTAATTAAAAAATATTTGATTGAATAGTAAATGAAAATGAAGTTCCTTAATTAAAATGAATTAAAAGTGACATCTTCAACCGTGAAATAGTGTTAATATCACATCATTTTGCCAAAATTTCTCCATATAGAACACACAATACAATCTACATATATATCAATAACCAATATTCATACAAGTGCATATAATTATAAATTTTTTTTCATTTAATAAAAGGCTATGTAGTGCTGGTTGTTAATGATTGTGCTAATAACTCGTAGTTATTGATAAGGGTGGACATTAAAACCAAAAATACCGAAACAATATCATTCCATGCCTTTCCATCTCGATTTGTCTCAAATCATTTTTTTTTATTTACAAATCTATGCCTAATACCGAACCAAATAAGATGAGATCGATCAAAACAACTAAAGATCAAATTATTCTAAACCAAACCAAACATAATCTAAAGCCATATACCTGAAAAATAAAACAGTGAAGAAGAAGAAATCTAACCTAGTTATCCCGATAGGTGGTGACTAGAATTTTGGCTTTAGGACTAGAACTTAGTCTTAAAATAGAGTTGCTTGGAAGAATAACGGAAAGTTCATCTAACTTACCTTAAAAGACTTGTTTGGATTTGGATTGGAAGCAGCAATGAATGTTGACAAGTTGCACTCAAGATGTGTAGTGACAATGTCTTATTTTGCAATTTTCTAATTTCAAAGAAAATATAAGTAAAATCGCAAAGAGAGAATTTATAAGAATAAGATGAAACCAAACCGAAAGCAGGAGTTGCTTGATGTTTGCAACGAGAATCAAAGTTAGTACTGAATCAATTTGGTATGTGTTGACTCGGTATCAAGATTCAAACCATCGATCCTATATTGGTTTCAAATCAATTCCAAACTCCGATATTAAGAATGAAATGAGGTCTATATTGACCCATCTCATGCCCGTACTCATGCCTGTGTCCGTGCCCGTGCCCATGCCCACGCCCAACCCTACTTATTGATAGTTGTGATCCGTACAACTTGCGTGTGATATACGCTAGTATTCTCTTAATTTTTCTCAAAGCTTCTCTCAATTTGGCAATTTCTTATGGTAAAAGAAAAAATATGGCAATTTGATATCCTTCCCCTTAAAGGATTCAATAATTTCACCTTCCCTCTTAGGCGCGTTTGATACATTGCCCACCTACCGCGGAGCTTATTGTTGTGAAATATCAGGTACCGTCGTCACACACAGCGTGGCACCAACTCTATCAATCAGGGACCGTCGGATCAATCCCTTCCATCATTCTAAAAATAAATCAAAGCCGTTTCATCGTAATCCTCGTTCGACGACGTTGTGATTCTGTGGGTGGACCCCACTTAACAAACTCACAGAGAAAATACGAAAATTCCCTCCAACTCCAACCAAGACGGTCGGTCGGTCGAAGAGTGTATATCGGACTCGGATTTGGCAAACCCCAAAAATCCCTATAAATCTCAACCCTTTCCGTCTCCTCCAAACATTACTCTCTTTCTCTTTTTTTTTTTTTTTTTTTTGTTCTCTTCGAGCTGCTGACACCAGCGCTTCTTTGCTTCTCTTTCTCTCTCCTTCGACCTTCTGGCGTGGTCGATTTTGCCGGTAGGGTTATTTTATTATCATTTATTATTGATTTGTTAGTTGATTGCTTTGTATCATAACCGCTTCTTTTGAGCGCAATTCTTGTTTATAGATCCAAAAATGTATTATATTTATGATTTGTTTTAAAATCCAGTTTGTTCCTTGTCAGGCATGATGATTGATGATGCAAAGTTTGTAGATTTGTGTTCAAAGTTTAGATTTGGATTGGTTTTAATAATACTGATAATAACATATACATTTTCTTTTTTATATTCAATGGAGCCTTTTAAGTTTTTCCCGTTTGGTCATGATAATTCCAGTACTGTACATCACTCACCTTGATTATATAGAAGCTGAATTGGTTGTTTAGGAATTTGGGTTCCTTAATCGTCAGTCAATCTGTTGGTTTTGCTTCTTTTAAGTCATTGAAATTTATTTCACATTGTGTTTGATTCGGACAGATGAATGGTTAAAAAAAATAATATCCCTTTACTTGTTAACGAAAAATCATATGAAATATAAAATTTGAATTTTAAAATGGGTTTATATTTTCAATTTAATATCATGATAGAAAATAGAATTTAACAGCTCCTTGTTGATGCAGAGATGGCAAATCCAACAGAAAATCCAGCAAGTGCACAGATAGTGGGCAACGCTTTTGTTGAGCAGTATTATCTCTATCTTAATTCATCGCCTAACAAGGTTCATAAGTTTTACGGCGAGTCAAGTCTGCTGAGCCGGCCTGAACGAGATGGTACAATGACGTCAGTGACAACCGTACAAGTAAGTCTTGTAAACAGGTTTTATAGTGACTCACAAAAGATCATTACTTGATTGCTTTAACTTTTTGATGAAGCACAGTATGAAGTCACCTGGTGGCTATAAATGCATGTAAATTCATGACAATGAAACTGTATGTTTGTAAATTACTTAAGTTAGATGATTCAGTTCAGATAAAAGAGGGTCTTAATCTATCTGGTAGGTTGTGCCATCTTCGTTTATAGATGGGAAGAGGATTGAATTGTTAATATGGTTGCATTATGCTGCTCTTCATCTGCTTCGTTTGCCTTGATTACTGTTTGGCAGTATTAATGTTGCCATCTTCCCCCTTCCCTATTTTTTTTGGTACAAGAGACAAATTTGGGATGTTTTAAGCAGCTTTTTTCTTTTTTCATTTTAACCAGCTTTTTGACGATTTAATTAGATGTTTTATTTGAAATCAGGGCATCAATGACAAGATACTCTCCTTGGACTACCACAATTATCACCACGTACAAATTTTGACTATTGATTCTCAGTATTCATTCAAAGATGGGGTGGTTGTTTTAGTGACTGGATGTTTAACTGGGAATGACAACGTGAAAAGAAAATTTACTCAAACTTTCTTTTTAGCCCCACAAGACAAAGGGTACTTTGTCTTGAATGATATTTTTAAGTACGTGGATGATGAGACAAATGTTGATGATGATGAAAATATTTCAACAGTTCCGTTGACCCTAAACCATGGTAAGCTCTATGTGTTCATTAATAGGTGATTTTCAAATATGCTTTACCACTTTATTTCTTTTATTTGTGTTTGGAAAATAATATTTATGAGTACTCTGTTCTTAGTTATTTCAAAGTCTTCTGGTGTTGCTGATCAGCCTGTGCTGAGTCAAACTACATCTGTGGAGGTTGATAATACCAATGGAGATGAAGTCAATCATGTGTTGCAGAATGGTGAGGAATCTGTTCCTGAAAAAAGTGTTGTTGCTGATAATCCTCTTGATTCAAGACAAAATGTTGCCCTCAATGTTTCTCCCAATGTTGCTCCTAATGTTGCACCCAATGTTGCTTCCAATGCTGCACTCAATGTTGCTCCCAATGTTCCTCCCCAAGTCACCGAGGCAGCTGCTTCTACAATTCAGAAGGATACTCCAAAGAAGTCTTTTGCATCAGTGGTGAGTTCTTGTTTTGGCTGTTTTCTGGTTGGTATCACTAAAATTATACTTATCATCTAATGTTTTGTTGGGTATAGGTGAATGACATGGTTGAGAATAAAGCTCCATTCATGGTTAGGACACCCCCACCTAAACCTGTTGAACGGCCCTGTGCGCCTGCAACACCTGAAGTTTTACCTCCCAGAAACAACACTGCTGTGGAAAAGATAAATGTTCCTGCAGGTTTGATTCTTCTCAATGTACCTGTTTGGTGGTGTTATGCAACTTTCTCACTATTAGGTCAAAAATTAATGTATCTTTTGTATTCGTTGTTGCAGTTAAAGCCCATGCAATTTTTGTCGCGAATTTGCCTATGAATGCAACTGATGAAGAATTGGATAAGGTTTTTAAGCAGTTTGGATCCATCAAGAGTGGTGGGATTCAAGTTAGAAGCAATAAGGTTTGTTTTAGATTTAGTTTTTATTCATCTTGAATCCGAGCCTTTTGCTTTATTGGTATTTACTCTTTTTTTATTATCCTCATACATCCAGCATCAGGGAACATGTTTTGGATTTGTGGAATTTGAATCTGATAGCTCCATGCAAAGTGCACTTAAGGTATATAAGCTCTGTATTTTGCATAATTCGGCTCAGTCTGAATATATGTCCTTGCAGTCTTCATTAGGTTTTGTATGATACATTCATTTTTTAAAGAAATACAAATTGTGCATGCAGTACAATAATTTAATTTCTCACACACTGTAATGTTCAAAGTTCAAAAATGATATTATGAAGTGGGGGAAGGAATGTGTTGTGCTTGTGAACTGGCAGTTAGACCTATTTGACTTTATGTGCTCAGAAGTGCTTTGGAACCAAGCTTGTACACTGTGCATTTGTATGCCTGAAAAGCCTTGGTTTTATTTTCAGTTAACAAATGGCTTAGAAATTTTTTTCCAGTCATTATTTTTGTTTTTCTAGCAAGAGCATAAAGATTTTTCTGTTCTTATTTTGTTAAAATGCAGCTGCCTAATATATGCATATATAACTCCTATCATAATATGTTTATTTATATATTTCCACTTCATATATAGACCCGTATCTAACATCTAACATGCATGTACTATTTTCAGGCATCTCCTATCCCATTTGGCAACCGTAAGCTATCTATTGAAGAAAGACGAGGCAAGTTGAAATATACTCTTTTCTGCCTGAATTCTTACAAAAATAAATAAATAAATCTTTCTGTCTGAATTACTTCATGAATTATGTACTTTTGTAGAGATTAGTTTCTTCATTGTCTTTTTCATGAATACTTAGGGTAAGATGACTATTTTGGTTCACTCAGGTTCTGTTTGATAACATGTTTATTTTTTTGTGATCTATTTTTTTTATCATGAAGAAAGAGTGAGGGAATTGTGCTGAGATAGAGAAGAGATCAACAATACATAGAATGATTTTAGTTGGTTTTTAGTTCAATTCTATCTATTCTCCCTTCTTTCCTCACTTATCTCTCTCATATCCATCTCCCATCTTTGTCTTCTTCTTTTTTAGGGGGTAAAGAACATAGAACAAAAACATTATGAAATGGACCCTTAATTGTGTTAAAATCATTAAAAATTGTGTAATTAAAACCTTATATATTTATAGTAAAAGATTCAAATGTGTTGTTTTCACTCCAAATATGCTTGGAGCTGCCATGCTGTTGTTTTGCTCATGATTTTTTATTTTTGCAGCAAACAATGATAGAGGAAGGTTTCCTTCAGGAAGGGGTGGGTATCGAAGTGACAATTTTAGGGGTCGTGAGAATTATACCGGTGGCCGTGAGAACTATAGCCGCGAAAACTATAGTGGAGGACGCGGGAACTATAGTGGAGGCCGTGGTTATGCAAGAAACGATTTTGAGAAGCGGGGTGAGTTATCAGGTCAACCGAGGGGGAATGGTGGGGGTAATGGAGAAACTTATCAGCAGAGGACTTATCAGAATGGTGGAAAAGTTGCTCGTCAAACAGTGAAGGTAGCAACGGTATGAATTAGGTTGTGACTCCCAGTTAGAATCTTATTTGCAAGATTTTTCCTTTCTACTTGAGATCTCATAGGGTAGGTGTTTTTTGTAGGCAGAATTTAGGAAGCAGCATCTTAGGTTTTTGACCTTATGATTCATTATTAGAGTTTTTTACGAGCTAATTCTTTTCTGTTTATTGATTTTGATTTTGATTTTGATTTTGATTTTGATTTTTAATTTAAAGAATTTTGTAATTATATTTTTGTGGAATAAGTTTTTATGGAAAATTTCATATTGGTGTTGCTTGATACCTTTTTTATTTTTTTTGAGTTAATCTGACTAACATCTGAAACCTAACTCTAACTACAAGTATCGAAAGTGAACTTTAGCTTCTTCTTTTTTTGGGTCTGAAGTCCTTTGTATTTTACAAGTAAAACACTCAAATAATAAGTGGATAACGGGTAAAACTCTCATACACTCATTCTATATCTTAAGAGATAAAAGAGTATGTGATAGATCGTCAGAAAGTATTTAAAAAAATCGAGAGAGGAAGCATTGCCACGGTACTTATTCCGTAAATGATTTTTACATGATGCAAACTTTGTTGTCATTTCAAAGATCGCCAAACATTTATCCAAGTTTATTGTAACAAACACGTGGCAACCAAATTTGTCGGAGAATCTTTCATCCCCATGTCCACATCAATGACGTGTCCTAGCAGATCATCCTACCAAGATTGAAGATCCCCTCTTTGTTGTCCTTTCCTCTCTGGCTGATCATATCTTTTTTCTGTGAGATTTATTTTTCTTTTGAAATAAGAAAAGGCAAGTAAAAGTTCTCCATAAATGCAGGCAACACGTTGCTCTCATCAGTTGGTGATTGCTTCACAGAACATAGCGAGCGGGCCCCACCTACTTCGACACGTGGGTATGTACGTTATCTCTGACACGTACCACCTAGTTCTTTTACGATTTTCTATGGTAGGAAAGCGCAACTTGTCACAGCGGGTCCCGCTTCGTTACTCATGATGACAATGTTGCTTGTTTGCAAGCACATGTATCCACGCCCTACTCGCCGATTTATTCCTACTTTGTTCCTCGTTGACTTTTGTGGTAAATGTTGACCTCAGTAAAAACTAAAACAAAATTGACAGGCACACACCTCACCTCTCCACAATTTATATATGATACTCATAATTTATACATTATGGTATTCAAAATATGTATATTTGGTTCTTTTGGTATTCTATAGTATTCACCATTTTGTCTTTGGCATTCAACATTTGTACTTAGTACTTTTAGTCACAAGTTTATAAAAAGGAAAAGAATCTATGTTATTCTATTTTTGACATAAATTTGTAATAAAATTCACTCTATTTAGAATTTTAATAATTCTAATAATCTATATTTTAGGTCTATGTAAAAAATTAGTTAAATTAAAAACTATTTACTATATAAGATTAAATGATCAATATTTTAAGTGTTTATTTTATTGAGCATTTCATTATTGTAGGTATATAATTTTTGTTTTACCTAAATATTTTCAAATATAATACTTTAATATAGACTTAAAACATAAATGATTCGCATCGTTGAAATTATATATGGAGTTAACCCTATTGACAACTTGTGTCAAAAATAATATACAAATCCACCTTTTATAAAAATATCTAATCATTTTTGGGTAACATGGCAGACTTTATGCCCATAAACAACAAAAAACTATATTAAAATAAAGAGAAATTTGCATAAATACCACTTGTACTTTGGGGCATGCGAGCAATTACTACATACCATCCAAACTTTTTCTCATTACCAATCTATCAAGAAATTTTTTGTGTAACCAATATAACAAGTTATAATATAGAGGATGTTATTAATATTAGACCTTACTAATATAAATATACCGTCTAATAATATATTTATAGGCTAGATTTGTTACACCAGGAGTTGATGTATCGAATGCATCCAATAATTTTTCCAATCCACCACC
>QANT01000058.1:0-57130 GCA_003254885.1 Purshia tridentata
AGAAGAAGAATAAGGAAGAAGGAAGAAGGAAGAAAGAAGAAAGAAGAAAGAAGAAAGAGAAAAAAAAAATTGAACCAGAGAAGAAGAAGAAAGAAGAAAGAGAAAAAAGAAAAAAAATTGAATAAAAGTGTTTTTTTTTTAATAAATTTTTTTAATAATATTTTATTATTTATTTGTCCACGTGGCTATATCTGGCAGACATCTGACATATGTGTCAGTGCCATGTCAGCATTTAACAGACTTTTAGACGGAATAGTTGACGGAGGTATGTATTTGCAAAAAAAATGAAGATGGGGTACCAAAAAATTCAAAAAAAATTAGGGGTACCAACTTGCAATTCGACCCAAACCTGAGGTACTAAATTGCAGTTTACCCATATATATTTATAATTTTTATAATAGATTTTATTGACAAACTAATTTAAAATACTCTAAACTTAAACTATATAGTAACATAAATAGTTTATAAACTATATGGTATTATAAACTATAATAGGGGTTTTGATTTACTCTATAATAGGAATTAAACATATACAAACATATATATACTATATAAAAATTTAATATATATAATTTGCAGATCGGATCGGATATATCCGTAGTTTTCAATATTGATATCCGTATTCGATCCACAAATTACGGATCGGATCGGATCGATATCCACAAATACAAAATTACGGATTTGATCGGTACAATATCCACAAATTGCAGATCGAATCGGATCGGTAAGTAAATTTTCGGTATATTTATGCACCTCTGCAATACACAACGGGGACCTCTAGAAAAGGTTGGGCAGAAAATGACTTATCAAGCTTTAGGCCTGTCAACCAAAATTTAGAGCCCGGGCTATGCCTTTTTAGCCTAGCCTTCCATCTTCCCATTCCCAGTACTGAGGCACTGTGGTCCTCGCATAAAAAAAAGGAAAAAAAAACTCCAATTACTAACTTGCTAATTTTTTCACACCTGCCTTTTATGATTTTATCCTCTATTTCTTCTTCCCAACACCAAAGAGAGAGGAAAACTAAAAAATTTTGGACTGGACCATTACTGTTATCCTCTTCTGCTATAACTTTCCCTACTTAGATTATAGTTTCAATGAAGACCTTAAAGTCAAGAACAAAAAAGTGATGGCCTTAAAAATAAAAATGAAAAGAACACCAGTTTCAATGGGTCTTTTTGGTATTGGATCGAATGGGAAGGGTGAGGTTAGAAGGTTCAAATTCTGTTGATGTGGGAGTGGGACAGTGTGAAGTTTCCAAGCATTGGTATTTTTAGTGGTTGATTATAGAGGTAATGAAAGGAATGATTTTGTTTTCCTTCTTTTTGGTGATGATGAAGAAGGGAATAGGTGGAGCACTTGGTAAAAGCCATGGTTGGAGCCATAGAGTTTGCTTTGCCCACCCATTTAAAGATTCAATGCTCTTTTGTCCTTTGTTCACCTCGTTTCAGAAGGACACTAAAAAACCCAAAAGACCTAAAGAACAACTGAACAAGCAAGCAGAGGAGACAAGGACCCAAGTTTTTGTCTTGCATGCATTTACATGCACCTCTGTGTTTTGCATGGACAAAATAGTCCCCTAGCTACCCCAATCCAATCCCCCCTGCAAATTGCAACCCTCCAAAGTCCAAACCCTAATCCTCCACAACCTTAACAACCCCTCCCAAGTCCCAACTACCACGCGGTCCACCCCCCCCCCCCCCCCCCCCCCCCCCCAATAAAGTAAACATTTTTAATGAACATAATGATGATAAAGCAACACATTAAATAAAAAGATGTCAATTAATGTTTGATAAGACCAACAAAGTTACTGAGCCGTATAAAGGGCAATCCTAGCTTTCGCTTTCACTATCAAGTCCCTCTGAGATGCCCCTAGTATTACTACTCTTCTGTTCTTAATTATTATTGTTGTTATTTGTCACAACTATTATTACTTTGGTACCCTTCGAGAACTGCGCTTTAGATCTTGTGTGTCTTGGCCCTTTCTGCTATATACTTTCTTAGCTTTTCCTTAAACACAAGAGAGAGAGAGCTCTGTTGCCTTTTTCTTCATTCAACAGCTTTGGATCTTTCTCAAATTCTGTTTGGGTCTCAAACATTTGCGGTTTCCTTATTTCCTTATATATAAAGGACCCATGTTGTTGTTTCTCATGGAAATCACATCTATGATTGTGGGTTTGTGTTTCCTAAACCATTGCTCTTTTGGGTCTGTTTGTCATCTCACTTTTACCCCATAAACCCCATGATTCAGAAGAAAGAGAAAAAAAAAACAACAACAAAAATCTTCTGCTGGGTTTCATAGATACAATGCATGGGGCATCTGATAGAGTCACCAGAATTTTCACTTGAATTCAACTCAAGCTAGCTTCTTCTTCAATATGGCCTCCTCTGTTATTTTCTGTATCTAGTTTGTTGTAATCCAACTTCTTTTGAATTTAACATCCATGAAGGGTTATACTGCCAATATCAGTCCTGTCTTTTTTGTTATTTTTATCCTCTTTATGACTGCTTGGTGCTCTGAAGATGCAGATGTAGAGGTAGCTCCAATGGAGAAAACAGAGCAAGAAGCCCTGTACTCTGCAATACAAGGCTTTATGGGTAAATGGTGGAATGGCTCAGACCTCTATCCGGATCCTTGTGGGTGGACTCCTATACAGGTACTTTTTACCCCCACCCACCATTCTGTACCGTCTGTGGTAATGCATATTGCCATAGTGAAGAGCTTTATTCGTACACAAATAAGCCCTGTATAAGGCTACGACAAGTTCCTTTTTTTCTTTCATGATTATTATTCATCATATAGTTTTTTCTTTTCTATTTCTGGTAGATCGATATGCAATTTTTTTATTATAATTTTTAAACATTGTTTGGAAATTTGATAAGGAAATGCATGCTACAGTTCGCTTAACATTAACAGTGCTTCAAAACTAGAAATCTTCTTCTTCCTGTTATTAAGTTAGCAGTGGTTGCGGTGGACTGGTGGGGGTTGATCAACATCAAGCTATAGAACAATTTTATTCATAGTATTTGGCACAGTTTTAAGTGATTAGCAGAACTAATAAATTGAACTTTCGCAAAACATTGCATGCATTCTTTGCTGTTCCACGCTAAGTTTATAACCACCAGCTATTATATTAATCAAAGATTTGAGTTTTCAGAGTTTGATAGGATTTTTCATCTTTTGTGCAGGGGGTGTCTTGTGATCTCTTTGATGGGCTTTGGTATGTGACTGCCTTAAATATTGGGCCCATTCATGACAACTCCCTAAGTTGTTCGACAAATCCAAAATTTAGACCACAACTCTTTGATTTGAAGCACCTGAAATCTTTATCCTTTTTCAATTGTTTCCTCTCACCTCACAAGCATGCAGTTGCAATCCCCACAGACAACTGGTGGAAACTTGCTGGCAGCTTAGAATCATTAGAGTTTCGATCGAACCCTGGCCTTATTGGACAAATCCCATCTAGCTTTGGTAGCCTCAGAAAGCTTCAATCATTAGTACTTCTAGAGAATGGATTAACTGGTGGATTTGCAGCAAATGTTGGTGACTTAATCCACTTGAAGAGGCTAGTTCTTGCTGGAAACTGGTTTACTGGTCCAATTCCTGATAGTTTTGGTGGGTTGACTCAGCTATTAATCTTTGACTTAAGTGGGAATTCATTATCTGGGCCTTTGCCACTCAGTCTTGGAAGCTTAACTTCACTCTTAAAGCTTGATGTGAGCAACAACCTATTGGAAGGGAAGCTGCCAAGTGAGCTTGGTAGTCTAAAGAAATTGACCCTTTTGGACCTTAGGAACAACAAATTTTCAGGTGGGTTGTCCAAGTCACTTCAAGAGATGAATTCCTTGGAAGAGATGGTCTTGTCCCACAACCCAATTGGTGGAGACCTTAATTGCCTAGAGTGGCAAAAGATACAAAACTTGGTCGTTTTGGATCTCTCTGGCACAGGTTTAACAGGTGACATTCCTGAGTCCATATCAAAGTTACAGAGACTGAGGTTCTTGGGTTTAAGTGACAACAAGCTCACAGGCAGCCTCTTACCAAAACTTGCAACTTTACCATGTCTTAGTGCACTCTATCTACATGGGAACAACCTGACAGGGGACCTTAAATTCTCTGAATGGTTTTATCAGAAAATGGGGAGTCGTTTTGGGGCTTGGAACAACCCAAATCTCTGCTATGCCAGTGCATTGGTGCCAGCAGGCCATGTACCATATGGGGTAAAGCCATGCCAGCCAGAGGTCACATTGCTTGAACCCAATTCAAAAGCAGAGTTGGGTGATGGAGGTTCAAATCAAAATTCCCATTTCATGGCTTCTTTGGGATTATCAAGCTATGGCATTGATGGGTTCTGGTGCCTTAGTGGACTTATGCAGTTAATGATAATTCTATTATTGAATTGGTTCCTGTAGGGTAGTAGTACTTTCTTGTAGAAGTCCAGAATATAACCCCTCAAGAAGTAATTGTAACTTGACTTTTATTGCTGGTTTGCTTCCTTACTTTTGTCTCCTAACATGAACTTGATATAGAACTTTCCTGGCCACAGGAACAGCATATATTTCATCTTCAATTGCTGAAATGCTCAACTCTTTCTCAAAACACTCACTTTGCACAATTTGTTACCATCACACATTTCACAAGCGAGTCTAACCCATTAGATCACTTGCACATTTAAACAAGAAATTTTCTTGATCCATTTTATGGGATAATTATTATAGGAAAGAACATAAGAACTTTTATGATTGGCCAGTTGCCCTGTAGCCAATGCCCACCAAGCAAAATTCATTTTGGTTTCTTGCTAAACAAAGCAACCCAACCAACTTGAAATGGTGGGAATTTTTACCAGTAGTGGGAAATGACTTGAATGGAACAAGGGTGAGACCGTGAGAATGATATTTTCATTGGGTTTTTGAAGGAAAAGGGGGTATATTATGTTTTGACTTTAATACATTGAAACTGAAATTTGGGTCATTTTTACTTAGTAGTAGCCCCTAGCCTCCTGCATGGCCTGTACTTTGGTGGCATGGGTGGACTTGTAGCCTGTGTACTGTGCTTTTATCGACCTTGTGTTATAAAAAGACGATGAGTATGAATGGATGATGGCGTGGGTTGGGTCTATATTCCATAAATGCAACAGACAATTAAATGTTAACGCTGTTTCAACTAAGATTGGGGGGGTCTCTGTGTTTTAGCCTTGTAGGACCTAAATAGGCTTCTTCAATTGTTCTTGGTGCTGAGTGGTTTCTGAGAGCTAGAAAACTGAATATTCATTTGGGAAGGGAAACTAGGGTTTCTTTTTTTCAAGTTTGTAGTGATCAAACACCCTCCTACTCCATTTGGACCATTTCAATGCTTGTTTAGGAAATATGCGACGAGAAAAAAATAGCTACACTTTTTCCCGTCCAGGCTGGACTGATGGTGATTTATATGTCTTCAATTGGTTAATTTGTCAAAAATTGTAAAGGTCTTTTTTATATAACTATATTATTAAAGCCTTAAAGGAGGTCTCTACCCTTTTTTTCTTTTTCTTTTTTAAGATCGGAGGTCTCTCTACCTTAAATTACATACATGTAGTGTTGTTGGCTCATTAAACACTAAGATCTTGTTGGGAATTCAGGTTTGAATTTTATTATTGTTTTGCACTGAACGATATCTGGATTGGACTGGTTGTTAAGAGTACTATTTGGTGCTTGGTAAGCATAAGGTGAGATTAGGCTTTGTACAATATTGACCTTTCCTTTGTGCAGCGTGAAAATTATTTCTTTTGGGCTTGTTGGGCTTTGTCAATAAGCCCAACTTCATCCCTTTTTCTTGGTTTGGGCTGGTGCTGATTGCAAAACCATGATTCATGATTCATGAAGATGGGGATATTCATCTGCCCAACACTATAAGCAATTTTGCAACATCGATTTAGACCAGTAGCATTGTTCTACTGGACTCTATGACTCTCAGACTGTGATATATAAACATATAACTTTGATATGTGAAACATAACATACCATTTCTGATGGCTCTCCTATATATGTGACATAATGTCACACCATTTTAGCATGGACTTATGAATGGGTTGAATTCATAGTGACTGGAGATTGTAGGAAATCAACCCCGTCAATGTGGCAGATTGCTCACTAATGAACCATCCATTTCAGTACCTCTTTTTGTGTGCATTGGGTTTTGCTTCTTAAACTTTCTCACTGTATTTATTTGAAAAATGCAGCTACCCACTACTATATTTTGGGTTATTTTTCAGTATACTATATCCTCTGTTTTAATTGGCGATTCATGAATGTGCAAGTCTTTTTCTAATTGGTGGAGGGAGGGAAAGGTAGATTTGACTAAAGCTACATATGAGATAAGGAATAGTAACAAACTTTCATTTGATGTTGATTTTTTGACAAGGGTACCATATCCCATTGAATTTTGGGCTGGGAATTACAATTGGATCATAAGAAAAATAATGGTTCCATGTACCATATTGCTTTTTCTTTTTTGGTGCAGCCTACATTCATCTTAAATCCCAAAGTCCCTTTCAAACGAAAAAAAAGGAAAAATAAGAAAGCAAGCCCAAGTCCCTTCATAAACTCATGTCCATCAGTACTGGTGGTGTTGCTCTCAGTTACCAAATTTTGGAAGCACGTGGATGCGAGGCCCTAGCTAATTGACTACCAAAATATTAATAAAAGAGTTGATATATATAGTATACTGAAAACAAAACAAAAAACAAACAAAATATGGGTAGTAGATAGATACATACCTGCATTTTCCAAATAAATACAGTGACAATAAAGTTTAAAAAACAAAACCCACTTATGAGCAAGTGTAGCACAACATGAACACACTCCAAGTACTGTGAAATGGACGGTTCATTAGCGAGCAATCTGGCATATTGATGATTGGGTTAGTTTTACTATAATCTCCAATCACTATTAACACAACCATTTCATGCTATAAAATGGTGTGACATTATGTCACATAGGTGAGCCATCAGACATGGTATGTTATGTTTCAAGCCCCAGCCAATGAGCCCATTTGCATTTAGTACTAGAACTGGTCCCAAATTGTAAGTATTATTAAACTAAACACCACATAGTATGAATATTGTATGACTTTGGAGTAATTTGCACCAAATTTCACGCATAATATTAATATATGTTGGAGCAAGCAAATAATCAGATTGTCAACAACCCCAGGCATAAGCCATAATCACCGGTTTTGGCCTGCATTTATGTTTACCTGCCCCGGAGGTCGGTCTCAACAGGTAAAGCTATATCCTACATTTTCCATTTGTCTAATTTTTCTTTTCTTTTGGATTAATAATAATTAAATCCAATAAGGTGGCTCATTGCTAGCTAACTATACACACACACACACACACACACATATATATATATATATCTATATGTATATTGTCAACATACCATGCGCATCACATTGATGTTCGACATGGAATAATATTCAATACCCATCTTAAATTGCATACCAACCCATGAACCCAGTTGGCATTTGCCACATGTTCAACACGCAAACCCTCCTTCCAAGTCTTGATTTAGACCCTTAATTATTTTATATATTTTTTGAAAATACTCAGCTACCAAATTGCTATCACAATATTTTGGTCAATTGAGGTGTATTGTATGTATTATTAGACTCTGCTAGTATTTCAACAAAAACCCATTTAGGTAATATTGAAATTTGATTGACTAAATCGAACACTATTGAATCTGGTTTTAACATGCAAGCATGATTGATGAACAGATAGTGAAAGAAAAAATACTTTATATATAAAAAGTATATAAATTTCTTTATATATTAGTAAATATGCCTATTGGATATCACAACTGAGATTATATACCAAAACAGGTGTCCGTCAGTGTCACGTTGAATGTTATAAAGTTATAAACAAAGAAAGAAATCAGTGGACCCCCGTAAAGCTTGTTTTCTTATCAGACCTTCGCACGCAAAAGATCATCTATCCCTCATCCTCACCATGACTCATCCATCAAAAAAAAGCTTCCCAAACTTTTAATTAAAAGGCATGATATGAAAGCCACATATATAAACCCATTATTATGGCATGGCAATCATAATTTGGTGATGTGTAAATGATGTATTTTGTATAGAC
Organism: Purshia tridentata; assembly: GCA_003254885.1. Taxonomy (NCBI): domain Eukaryota; kingdom Viridiplantae; phylum Streptophyta; class Magnoliopsida; order Rosales; family Rosaceae; genus Purshia; species Purshia tridentata. Next base: position 8,121 of record QANT01000058.1, read on the forward strand.
CAAACAGAGCACTACCATCTACGATAGTTCTAATTGCCTTCTCTCTTTCAAATTTTCAATCAAAATTGTCCAAACACAAAACCCTTGATTTCAAAGATGCCTTCATCATCGAATCGTCATGATTCATGAAATTACTTAATTATAGTTTGTGTCATTACTTTCCCATAAACCACTTTAATTAGTTGCTGTTGTTAAGTTTTACCATTCAACTTCAAAATAATATCGTTTTAGACTTAAGTTTGAGAACTCAACTGATATGTTAACTAAGTTTTTGTTCTTGTTCAATATATTGACCTACTTGGCGTCTCTAAAGTCTCATTTTTGGTGCGTATGAGACAAGATAACTTCCTGTCCCAAAAATTTAGAAAAAGGAAGGAAATTCCAAGCAGCCAAGATTGTATTCTTGGTGGGACTTTGAGAAATAAGAACACACAACATAACAGTAGCTTTGCACAAAACGCAGCTGAAGCAAGTGGAGACACACTCGCCTTCTGCATCAAAAGAAAGTGACCGACTTTCATTCAGAGTAAGGTGGTGTTTTTCACACGCACACAAACACCATATTTTCCCGGAAAATATTTCAATGAATTTGACTTGGAAATAAAGAAAATGGGGTGTGTAAAACATAAGGAAATTAAATCAAAGTTATGAGGCCAAGTCTTAAGCCGGCACCAAATACGTACAAATTAACTTTGTACCAAAATTTATACACATTTTCAAAACCGTTGACATTGAATTCAAAATTCCATTTAGTCATTAGCGTGCAGTTCACTTCAACCTTCTTCTCTTTCCCAGTCTTTACAATGCCAAATGCCAAACCTATAGTCATTAGCGTGCAGTTCACTTCAACCTTCTTCACTTTCCCAGTCTTTACAATGCCAAATGCCAAACCTTTTCATGTTTCCCCATGCAAGTATATATAAAACATACACCCTCTTCCCATCTCAGTAAAAAACAGAAAAAGAAAAAACTTAAAACTGCTACAATTGTTCAATATTTCAGTTATTCCTTAAACCTCCATATCAATCCATTCGAAAAAAACATACTTACTCTGCACGCTACAATGGTGTCCTCTGCTAAATCTGTTGTTATATTTCTCATTCTCCTTCTGATTGGTTCGTGCGCGGCTACAAGGCTAGGGAAGACGACAACGACGACGATGGTGGTGGTGGTGGACGAGAAGGCTTCGATGAATTTGGAGCATACAAAGCTTAACCCAAGAAAATACCAGACGGGTTTTCATTACAAAGGGCAGATATTCAGCTTCTTCCCCAAAGGGACTCCCATCCCTCCTTCTGGTCCTTCAAAGAGGCACAACTCTGTGGTCAACTCTACACCTGAAAACTGAGTAATAAACAGAAACAGGGTAGCTCTTTGGTAATGCTCTTTTGTTCTTTTTTGAATTTTATTTATTAAAAGGGCTGCAAAGCTTTTTTGAGCCGGATATGAGAACCTCAATGGTATCAGATCAGAAGGGGATGATTTTTCACTTTTTCGTTTTTTTTTTTCTTTTTCAGCTTTATGATAATTCCCAGTAATACTGTATAGAAAAACTTTATTTATTTGTTGAAATGTTATATTCAATTCAATATGAAGAAAAAGTTTGTAATACCTTTCAATTAAATGTTAGACTTTGTTGTATAAGATATGAGTCTTATGATCAATTTGTGGGTAATGGGTACTTATTTCAGTATGGTCTCATTCATTTGTATTACCATTCTCTCTCTCTGTCTCTGTCTCTCTCTCTGTGTCTCTGTAGTTTTGACTTTGTATGATTTAACTCAGTCAGCATTTGGATTTGGTTGATTGAGAAGAACTGCCTGTAATGGTTGCCTAAAATCTAATCCAGTACTTGGCTTTAATTAGTTTAGACTAAATCGAGTTTGGGTGGCTTGGCCCACTACTTTTTAGCCTTCCACCATTGAATGAAGCACTAATTGGATTCTTCCCATATATACTACATGGAGTTTTCTTTTCTGTTCTTTTCTTTTCAGGGAAGAAGTTTAGTTACAGTCTTACAGATCGACTTACAGGTTTTTAAGAACTTGATTAAGTACGTTGAAAGAGACTAGTTCATAAAAAAAAATGATGTTTAGTAATAACATAATTCTCTTACAAGAACACCATTAAACAATAGTATAATTCCTTAACTTGTGATTGGCAAAGTGAACTTGGAAAAGTGTGCATAGTCTCAAATTTTGACGTGAAATCTAAATCTCAAGAACTTCAAATCTGAAAACAAACTAACTTCCAGCAAACAATTGTCATTGATGGTTTCAAGGCCACGGCCTTGGTTTATTTCTTTCCTCACGATTCATGATTCATGATTAATGGGTAATTAATATCTAACCCGTTGGGATTTGGTTGCTGACTTCCCCCTCACGTGGGGCTTGTTGTACGGTTTTGTCTCAAAATCAAACCACGAAGTTAATTAGAGTTGACATAATCAAAAGTAGGCATCTAATCGATCCAATATTAACATTCACATTCACACTCATCATCATAATCATGAAAATTGTAGAAATAAAAGGAGATAAAATTTTGCTATCACGTATATGTTTGTATGGTGCAAATGCTTTTGATTTGTATAATATATTTTGTGAGCATGTAACATTTCTCGAAGATGTCCTTGATTTATGCATGTTGGATTGTAGAAAAGAGAAGCAGTTTTTATTATTTAAAGGTGAGTTTGACAATTGACATATAAATATATACATCTTTTTATACTATGCTTTTGCTTGTTAGTAATTTATGTAATTTTTTAGCATATGAAGCAAACACGGCTTTTGACTATGGGGACGTGGGGTTTCCATGATTAAACACACCGCCAAGCTTATCGAACTTAATCAAATATATAAGTGACAGGCTGACAGCAAATTTCCAAGTCCTTGTGCTTTTAGAAATCAATGGAAGCATGCCACCACGACTTTTGATCTTAATGCATACATCATTTCTTTTGTTTACTCGTCATAGACTCATACCATAACAGGGCAGCATGGGAAGTCTACGTTTGCCATTTGGAAAGGACCCAATTAAAGATCTATGCATGTATGTTGTTGAACATATAGATATTGTTCTTTAATGTTCTTTTTTACTTCATTACTCTTTCCCACATATGTAATCAAGGACTTTCAATGATTTTTCTCTGATAAAAAAGAACAAAAAGACTTTCAATGATATTCAACACGCACATTGCCACCATGCATGTTGAACAAAATGTGGTCAACTATTATTATTATTTACTTAGAGAGTTGGAGATCTCAAACTTTTTACAACTTCATCTCATTATTTCCTTATAATTTGAAATATATAAGAGGAGAAAAATGATGTCGAAGAGAAAAGTGAAAAGTGTACCTAGAGGTTAATTTAATTGTGAGGACTTTTGAAAGAAAAAAGAAAAAAAGAAAAAAAAAGAAGAAGAAGTTTCCATTTCCATAGGAGAAGAGTAGGTGGTGTTGATTCTTGAGAGTTGACAGATTCTATAAGAGTACAGGAGGAGCCAGCTGGTAATTGCTAACCGATGAGCTAGGTAAGCTTCAATTGGCTATTATCAAAAACAGGGTGTGCAGCTGTTTTTGGCCAATTTTCAAAAACAAAAAGGTATCTTCATCTGCTTCTCTATTGATCCAAAACAAAAATGGGCTGGATTTCATGTCATCAATGACAAAAACAAGAAAAATTTGAAATTAATAGGACAGCTTGCCTTGGTTCGGTCCAATATTTTTATTCTTTTGTCTGAACCCAACCACAAAATAGGTACAGGCCCATCCTTCAAGGTTTGGCCCAATCTGTCTTAATTTATACTTTACCATATTTTATTTATATATGTATTACTATTTTTCTTTCGTAATAATCTGAATATTAAAAAAAAAATCCTCAAGAAAGTTATACTTATACATAAAAAATAAAAGGTCAAACCCAAATGGGCCAAAACTTGACCCGCATAAATAGCAGGTGGATGAGGCCCGTCAAACTTTAAACTCGGCTTCGGCTTCGGGTTGAAAGGCCCATAATGCGAATGCATGTAAAAGCCAGAAAGCCCACATTGGGTGGAGAGTATATTTTATTGATCGAATCCACCACATCTCATATAATAGGGAACCGCTGTTTTAGGCGCAGCATGTGACGTGTATTATTCAAATCTCAACCTCATTTACAAAAATGGAACAAAGCCATGGTGTGCTTAGGAGGACAAGTTTGAATAACTCAAATTCCAACATTTTCTTTTTAATATTTAAAAGATTATCGATTTCAAAAACCCAATTAAAATTGAAAAAACATGTGCAGGCATATATTACCATAGCATATGTCAGAGCAAAAGTTACAAACCCAAAAAGAATTGTTGTGTTCCTATCTGCTTATCTGGTTTGGCTGTGTGGAAGCACCAAAAGGATATTGGAAAAAGCAAACAGGGTTCTGTAATTGTCTTAATTTCAATCGGTAATGGGGATGACTCTGTAGGCTTTTATTTTGCTTACTGATTCATGAACTCTGTTGTTAAAGAAAGAAATGAGGTAACTTAGGTTGCTTTAGTCAGTCTAAGTAGCCAGGTTGACATTTGACAATAAAAGAGAAAGATAGAGACAGGACATTTTTCCGCATGAGACAGACAAAAGGCAGAATCTTTTGATTGAAAATAATTGAGTTGAACCAAACAACGCCTGACTATTGGGGCAATTTGAGAATCCCAATGGATTTGTGTTGCCCCTACTGTAACCAACAACCTCTGCAAATCCTTCTTCTTTTTCTTCCAAATTTCCATCACAGAGAGAGAGAGAGTGAGAAAGAGTTTGTTAACCTAATGGTCCTAATTAGTACCTATAATAATCCATGCTTTTGTGCCAAGTTAATTAATAAGTGATAAGTAGAGGCCAAAAAAAATAAAAATTAATGAGTGATAAGAAAGAACCTGGTAGAATATGTCCCCCCTTCTTCACTTTATCACTCTTTTTCTTTTACATGTCTGTTGACTCTGACCACAAGTTATCTATTTCATTAAAAACTACCCAATAAATAGTAAGAGTTTGAAATAAATAATAACTCACTGATTAGTTTAAAGAATACCTAAAAAAAGAGAGTAATCCTAATATAATATATAACAAGAGACCAATGTGCAAAAAAACTGATACAGTTGGGTAATTATATCTGTTGTCATAATTCTCATGATTACAATGCTGCAAAAGGAAAGCAAGCTTTTCATTGAAATAATTACAAACCAATGTGTAGTGTAGAACTGTAGATATGCCTTTCTAGCTTGTTGGTAAGATTAACGTTTTCAAATAAAGGTAAAACAGAAACATTATTTCTGCATCATGATCTGATCTTTCTGATTCAGAGAGTTAAAGGTAAAATATAAAGCCATCTCTTCATAGCTTCATAAACAGCCCAAAACCTCTTCCTCTGTATCACTTTCATGCTTTGAAGATATATATATTGAGGGGAAGTTTTGACATAACATGAGTGGCAACTCGCATATTTGCAATGGTTGAAATTATAAGTTTCTCTTGGCCAAAAAAAAAACAGAAATTATAAGTTTCCAACATAAACATGATTCCATTTGAAAAAGACCTTTACAAGTCAAAACAATCAATTGCTTATTCCTTCCAAGCTACATTGCACCATATGGAGCAGGGGACCCAGTAACTTACCATAACACCATGCAACCATAAGGTTGTTTAAAGAAATCAAACTTGCAGTCTTGCAGATTGCAAAATGGTATGCCATCAAAAGCTAGCAAAGACATTCTCACAATGAAAATAGGACTTAAAAATAAAATTTAATTTTGGGTTTTGGAGATGGAAAGATTGAAAATTTCAAATTGGAAAAGACCATGAGCTTCTTTCTCATAACAAGCATCTTGGAATTTCCACATTCCAGCTGAAGAAGAGGAGGGGAAAACCTATACATAAAATACCCCACAGCCTACCTATGTGGCATACTATATTATGCCATATCACCCCCACTGCCTAAAATTTTGAAGCATGATGCAAGTGATAAACCCATATTTCTTCAGCTCCAAAATGAAAAAAAAAAAAGAAGAATACATGGAGAACATACATAAAATACCCCACAGCCTACCTATGTGGCATGCTATATTATGCCATATCACCCCCACTGCCTAAAATTTTGAAGCATGATACAAGTGATAAACCCATATTTCTTCAGCTCCAAAAAGAAAAAAAAAGAAAAAGAAGAATACATGGAGAACTGGACCTCCAATTTTTTCATGGCTCAATGAAATAAGTAGAGTAGTGGATGTTACTCTTCATGAACAACTAGACTCTAAGCAAATAAATACTAAGTTCAGGACCTCCAGAGCCATCAGGGTTCATCATGTAGAAGGCCTCTGAGTCCTTAGACCCCACAACTCGCTCAAACTTGGCTCTCATGTACATGAGCTCACCTTCAGACCCAGCTCCAGTAATCTCAGTCCCTGGTAAAACACCAGCACCCATTGAAACTGGCTGCAGAGCTTTCAACACCTTCCACTCCTCAGGACCACACTCACGCCTCATAGCAAACCCACATTTTTTGCCGTTGCAGTAAGTCCTCCAAAGTGGCTCCCCCAGCAACTTCAAACCTTTCTTTTCTGCTTTCTTCTCACACTCCAACGCAATTCGGACCAACCCAGATGCCATTTCTCGGACCAAAACGCTTGTTGGTGTTGCCAGCTCGATCAGGAAGGCAGGGCTCAACTTGGGGTCCTCTTGAAATGCCAAGTGAACATGCCCACGGCGATACCCGAAAAGGGTACCCATTACTCGTGTGCCAAGACCGGAGCGATGGCGAGAGCGGCTCTTACCAAAAACGGTAAGAGCCGCCGAACGCAGCATAGAAACTGACACTAATGAATGTTTCTTGCGTGTCACTGCAGGCAGAACTGAAGCAATTTCAATTGGCAGCTCCTCTTCTTTCTCTTCCTGAGAGAAATGTGAGTATGAGCTGAAGTTTATTATTTCCTGGTCATCATCTTCATCTTCATCAACCTTCTTTTTCCAGTGGAAGTACCTCCTGGAGAAAGAGAAAGAAGAGTCATGAGGGGTCTTAGCCATTATTGTCCTCATCCGGGAAATCGAGCAGAAGAGCAGAGAAGAAAGAGGAGAGACTCCAGAGAGTTTTGGTTGGTATGACTATGGACTAAGGGAGAGGGAGGAGTACAAAGATGGGGAAAGGTTTGATTATGTGTCTTCAATTCTAGAGGTTATATGGGGGTGTTTTATTCTTTGTTTCTAGCACTTTTTGTCATGACCTCGTGGCACTGGAGAAAACTGGAAAGAGAATCCTGACAAAAAAGAAGGTGAGCAGCCCCACCTACCTGTAACAACAATCTGAGAGAGAGAGAGAGAGAGAGAGAGTGAGAGAGGGAGGGGGGTTAATCATAGACAACAACAGGTGAAAAGTGAGTGTGGAGAGGGATGGAAATGGACAAGTAAGAGATTTGAAATGGATTGGAATGGTGGAAGCAGAGGAGACAAAAGCTTGTCTGATTTCTTTATCATGTGGTAGAGTAGAGGGGGGCTGACCAGAAAATAAGGAGCTGTGTGGTGTGGGCCCGTGGGTGTGGACACAGAAAGGGAAGGCTTGACTGACTAGTCTGACTTGCATTGGAAACAGTTAAGGACAGGTTAAAGAGCCACACCAACCGTACTATTAAGGACCACCACCTCCTACACTGCCCTTTAATCCTTTCAAGGCCTCCATGCCCCTACTATTTTCAACAATGCAAGCAGCGCACACCTACCCAGGAGCCACCATAATGTTTTTGTGTTCCAACTTGTTCTGTTTTGTTTTGTTTTTTTGTAAGCTTGTATCTGCAGGACTTGTTTAATTTATATTTCTAGTTGAGAGAATGATTCGACTGAGTTTTGCAGCAGTTGTGCACAAAGTACACAACACAAGCACACGTAGTTTCATTAGATTCAGAAGGTTCTGGATTCTGGCTCTCTTCAGAGCCTGTATGAGTTTAGAGTTTCACTGTTGTGTATTCTTTTTTTGATTCCCAAATCTGAAAAAGAAAAAAACCCAAAAAATAAAAATTGAAAAAAACTACTGGGCAATTCACGGATTAACAGTCCACCATCTATAAAGACTAACAAAATCATCATCTTAATAGGATTTGAATGAAACCTTAAAGAAGTCAAACTAGTGTCCTCATTTGAATGTATACCAGTTCACACCAGAGCACTATGCCAAATGATCTAATCATGATGGCCAATACCATTGAGCCAATAAACTTCTTTTCTGTAAAATAATGTGCTAGATTGGTTAGTTTTGATTACTATCTACTTATGTTGAATAATTTTAATGTGGTAGATCCCTAGGTAAGAGACCCATTTAGAATTTTGTCTCACACACATGACCAGCATATGCTCCTCATGTGCAGCAGACTATTATTTAGGTCAAAACTGGTTGAATTGTAAGCTAGGCAGCATCCCAAGTGCACCAATCCACAGAGGAATAGTAGGAAAGCTCATTATTATACACAGCACTCCCACCTTTTCATGGACCGACCAAATATAATCACGGATCAACTAACCTTGATCCATACCAACAACTTGAGGTGATACCATAACAGATTTAGCTGTAACCACTGACTATATAAATAACATTTGTTACAAGGTAACATCATGTTATTAGATATGGGGTGCATAATCTATGAACATTAAATAAATCAGTAGTACAATGTGGTTATCCAACCGAAGTAGTTCAAGTAAAACATTCTGTAACAGTTAGAAAGATACACTAAACAAACCCTACATCCCGCATCTAGCTAACCAACCAAAAAAAACTTCGTTATAATCGAACACTTTGGCCTAGTAAGTAGTGATGCAAATTGTATACATTTTTTTATAAGACGACATCACGACCAGTTTAAGCTGTTAAGAATAAATTAACAATGTATATTAAGCTAACATCTTTCAGTACTCATATGGTGGAGCTTGCCATGAATTTGGTCATGAGCAGAGGAGAGAAAGACTAAATTTAATTCACATAACAAAGATATATATAATTCCTTTAATGTGAAACAGACCTTGAAAATTCCAGGATGCTTTAATTTGTACTGGAACGTTATTGGTTTGATTAAGAAGAGCCACTATAACTATATATGCAAGTTATCAGACACTGGTGGACTGAATCATGGGCAGTGACTCACTATATGTATCTTCTCAGGGGTACCTCTGATTCCTAGGAATGCCCTATAGCTTTAAGTTGTGAGGGCGTACTACTTGACCGGTAGTTTGGCTGATTTGTAAAATAATGAAGACTCGGTAGCCCTTGAGAAACAGCCAAAGACAATTTTCTTCTGCAATTTCACTATCAGTTTCTTCCTAAGTTTGGACTTTCAGATTACGGGTCTTTCCCATCTGCTTATTTCTTAATTTCCTCAAATGAATATGGGTCAAAAATTTATGAGCTAGCAGATGTACCTCATAATTTCCGTGAATTAGGTCGAACGACACAGGTTAAAGGATCTTACACTAATACAATTATAACAAACAGTCCATATATGTCAAATTGTAGCTGAACTGAATTTAGGTTAAGTTCTAATCAATTAGCTAGCTACTGGTAGTATCCCATTTCATGCATTCTATTCAGCCACTTCAGCTGGGTCAACCTCTTCAAAATTATTGGGGGAAAAGAAAAGAAAAAGGACAAAAATTATGTTCTAAATTAATTTACTTGATGACCCAATTTGCTAGGCAACAGGCCAAGGGCATTATTGATGCGTGATGTTGCATCACATGAATTAATTCAGGAGAAAAGTCAAAGTTATCCTATTATGGCATAAACTTTTGGTCAATCACATCTGTTTCTATGCAACTCCAATTTAATTTCTAAAGAATGTATATAATCAAATAATCATCCTCAAGGTCGCCGGAAATGAGCATAGCGCAGTGAGGCAATCGTCTCAGCTATGAAGCTTAGGTGTACAATCACACATGATTTTTTGTAAGAAAGATAAAAAAAAATCTTAAACTGAAATCCTTAATGAAAAGTCCTCACATTTAAATTTTTTTAATCCAAATAACAGAATTTCAAATACAAAAATTTCACATGCCTAAATTTGAAATTCAAATTAATCCAAGAAACCAATCAGGCCCTAATCAAGTGTTCCAATATCAACAATTCAAACTTAGAAGCATAAGTGCTAGGCAAGTAATAAGGCGATATACAAGACTATAAAGAGGGCACAAGACCAGAACTAAGTAACAGAAAGATTTTTCTGCCCATTTGATAATAAGACTGAATTAAGAAAGCATTTAAAATGCTACAAACTTAGACATATTTTGATTAAAACATAGCAATACAGGTGCAGAAATTTAATTCAACATTTCTACTGATCAATAGGAAAAGGATTAAACCCTGCCTTGACTACTTTCTCCAAAGGCCAAAAGAGTGGTTTGGGGAGGCTTTCCCACTCATACCAACCCCAACCATCACACATTGTTGGCTCCATATTTTGGGGCAGTTGATGAGGGTCTGCCAACACTGCTCGCATGAAAATGGCTACGTATTGGGATGGTTTTACTTCGTCTAGGAACAGGTTGTTTGTGACCGTTAGCAACTCTATCTTGTCAATGTCCAAACCAGTTTCTTCCTTCACTTCTCTTGCTGCACACTCCTCTAAGCTCTCACCTACTCAAACAAAAAACACACGTACCATTGGATGAACAAATAAATAATTAGTCCCACATCGCCAAAAAGCAAAACCATTTATAATATAATAATTACCAAATTCGAGGTGTCCACCAGGTAGGGAAAAGGTGGAGTCACCAAGAGAGGAGCGGCGCCGCCCCATGAGCACCGTTTTGCCTCTCAACAAGCACACCACCACCGCAACCGCAATCGTCCCGTTTTCCATGTTTCCTTATTTTTCTTTGAGTGGAGGGAGCCTTTCTGCCAGGCCTCATTATAAATGGAGTTCTCCCTCACTCACAACGCACATAGCGTGGCAACTTGGCAGTTGAAGCATTATGCGCGCACAGCGTTTGACTTTTTGGTCAAAACACTGTGCGATTGATGTCTTTCGATCTCTATGCATTGTCCTGGTTCTCGAAACTGAGATGAATGACTATGTTGTGACGTAGTGTAGTCGTTGTATAACTGAATGTATATAATATTACTTTCTACAATTGCAAAAGATCATCTAATGAATTAAATTCTCTATTTTGAAACCAAAATGAACTTCATGCTTGAACTTAACATGATTCATGTGTGATATAAAGAAAATGTCCCTAGCTTATTAGACTGTAAATAACGAGTTTGGAGTCTCTCTGAATCTGAAGTTTTTAACACTATTTAACCATCCACTTCAAACCTTCTTTCAATGTTTTACATTCATTCGAGAAATAATAGCTTGTCCCAATTTTCAATTACTTGGAAATCCAGGTTCTTTATTACATCAATAAACAATAAACTGAAGAAAAACATTATCCAGCGAAAGAATAAACAAAGTAATGAAAACCTTATTAGCATATTTTACAGAAATATCAAAGTCTTAGTCTGGTTAAACAAACTAACAATTTTGGAAACTCGTTTAATATTTGAGGGCCACTCGTCCCAGACAGACGAATCTAGTGTTGTCATGCCTGGGGCTGCGCCTAGAAAGCTGGACCTGCGCCTATATTTCCAAGTCAAAATCGGTGGCAGTAATGTTCTGTTATTTAGAATATTTAATGTTATATTATTTAGTTTTGGATTTGTTATATAAGTTGATAAGAACACGTTATCTGCTCTGTGAGTTGTCTGCTCTGTAAATTGGAGTTAGCTTAGTTGGCAAAGAATAAAAGCTCTCCCATATATAACTGGATTCAAACCCTCCCATTTCCAGTTAAAAAAAGAAGAACACAGCTTCCTGCCATGTGATATATTTGGAAGTTTACATGGCTACCTGGGCAATCTACTAGCTAGAAGTCTAGAACACACCAAAGAAGATGCAGAATGAATTGATTTTAATACTGGTTATGAGCCCAAGTTGGATTTTGACCTGTACAAGTGTAAAACGTTCTTATCCTTTGAGTTGAGGCATCTCATCATGTGATCGAGAATATCTGAATAAGAATGAAATTACCAACTAGTTATTGGTCTACGGATTCTGGCTCTAAGGCTTAGATCCTGAGGTCCCTGATTTGCGGACTCCAGGCTACGAGTACGGGCCTCTATAAACCAGAGTAAAGTTAAAGATAGCAATGTCCCCATTTCAGAAGAATGAAGTTTTAACTCAGTTGAAGAACAATGCTTGCATGTCAACCCAAACGAACTATGTTGAAACTCCCCCAACTTCATTTTGCTTGTTTCTATAATAAATCAAATGGAATATATATAACAATGGCAGGATTAAATAATAAACTTGTTAAGTGTTTTATGGAATCAACGAATTTGATGCAGTAAGGGTATCAGTATCACTATCGAAACTCTAGCTATTTAAGGGAGGAGAGATGAATAAGTAGCTGGACAACAACTAATTCTACGTGTTACTTTTTATGAAGGTTTGATCGTAGTAACTGTGACAAAATATGAAATGTTAAAGGTTCATATGCACTAACTAAAACTTGAAAAATTCAATTTAGCAGGCCAGAGACAGAGGGAGTGAAGAAGCAACAATACAAACTTAGAAGGAAAATTGCGAACATAAGACAGCACAAGTCTACAACAAGGCAAGTAAGAGCAAGCCCTGATCACACTGATTCATAAGCATTTAAAATACTACAAACTTACTCAGTATTTTCATCAAGCAAAAGCACACACAGCATGTAGAACATAACAATATAAAAGCTGCTGCATTTATTCAAATTTCTACTGAATTGGAAAAGGACTAAACCCACTTTGCACCATTTTCTCCAATGGCCAAAAAAGAGGTTTGGGGAGGTTGTCCCACTCATACCAATCCCAACCATCACACTTGTGGGGCTCAAGATTCTGGGGCACTTGATCAGGATCTGCCAAGAAAGCTCGCATGAAAACGGTGACGTAATGGGATGGTTTGGGTTCCTCTAGGAATAGATTGTTTGTGACTGTTAGCAACTCTATCTTCCCCATCTCCAACCCACTCTCTTCCTTCAATTCTCTTGCTGCACACTCCTCAAAGCTCTCACCTACAGAAATATTAAAAAATTAAAAAATCCATCAAAATTAATTAATTAGGGGAAAAAAGAAGAAGAAAAGAAAACCCATGTGTTATTTACCGAACTCGAGGTGACCCCCAGGGAGGGCAAAGGTAGAGTCGCCAACAGATGAGCGGCGCCGTCCCAACAGCACCGTTTTCCCTCTCAACAGGAACACCACCACGGCTACTCTGGGCGCCGCAGCGACTGTCCCGTTTTCCATTTTTTCTTTTCTTGGTCAGAACGCAGTCGTTTCGTTCTATATCTACCCGCCTGCGATCTCAACGTTTTTCCCGCCAAGGGTAGTGAGAATTAATTTATAGTATTGGAAGCTGAACCGGCTGTTACCTGTATAGGCTGTATGTTTTAGATTCTCTTTTTCTAGCCAATGAACGCACCACGTCAACAGACAACGGACCGTCGGATTAACTGGATGGTGATTGATGATTTGATTTGTAACGTTATAAGTGACACTACCAAGTACTTTCTTAATTTTAGTTTAAATGATGGTAAGTTTTGTTTATTTATAAATTTAAGTACATTTCTTCCTGCTTGAGCGGCACGTAATAGACTTGGACCTGCCCACCCTCCACTCTAATATTTTATTATCTAGTTTGGAATAAGTGGGAACTAGAATGTCTGGGTCTAATATAAAATATTAGAGTAATATTTTTTGTATGCACTTATTTGATATTATTAATTGACCATATTATATATCAGTTATGTGTCATGTTATGTTAGTTAAGAAAATAAGTTGACAAATATTTTAAAATTTTAGTTATTTACATATTACTCATGTCATTAATTACATGGCCTCACCTCAATAACTCCAATCTAGTCCGTTAATATGGTTTGATAAACGTATACAAATAATATTATTTAAAATATTATTAGTGATAATTCATATTTGAAGTTTTAAATTAAAAAATACGAATACAAAATGAAATGTAAAAAAGTACAAAGGTGCTGCCCTGGTTGTTACTTTCGTTGTGTGTATAGCTGATAGTGATGGGCTTGCTAATCCTTGATTAACGCTCTAGCTAGGCCCAGGATCATTCCTGTTTAGTCGCATTTTTGTTCATTGGGCCAAACATAACAAAACAAAACAAAAAAACTACGTCCATCCAAAAGCTTTCTTTCGATCAATGCAGCCTAACTTGAGAAAATGGTGGCAGTTGGCAAAATATGCTCATTCAGTCTTCATCGAGATTTCGCCTTGTCACATAAAATGTACTGCTTCTTGTACTGTAGATGATAACCAGATAAAATTAATACATTTTTTATATATATTTTCTGAGCAATAATAACTAACTAACTTGCTTTGTCCTACAAAATATGACTAGCAACCACGAGGTCAGCATGATCACATTTCGCTTTTGGAAAATGAAAGTTACAATTAACCAAGATGTCACAAGGACAAGCCTTTCCACCTCTTCGTTTAACCAAACTTTGTCACACTAATTGTTGGACCTCACAAAACCTTCCAACTTTGTAGCAACCATTTTCCCTTTTATAATACATTGTTTTTGATCTATTTCCTTTAAACTTTTCTTTTAATAAAGACCATTTTTATTACATCTATATTTTCAGTTTTTTTATTACTTTGGAATCATAGAATGAAAACTAAGAGCTAAAAACATTCATTTTCCCATATATTAATCTTTCGATCCCTTTAAGCTAAAATAAAAAATCTAAAGGAAAACATTATATCCTTATTACTTTATGGACTTATATGATAAATCATGAATGCTCAACATGCATGATATTTCTAAACCATGATTCCATTAACTGATGGACCTAATGATAATGATGCTAACCCATAATATAATCTTCATTACTTAGGGAACGTTAATTTGTTTTTAGTTGGGAGAGGGGGATTCTATTTGCTTTACTTACTATTGCAGTATTATATGATTAGATTCACTTATTTGATCCCACATGTCAAGGCTAACAAAACAATATTGAAAATAAAAAAACAAAAGTGAAGGTAAGAATAAGATTCACCCTTTTCGGTTATATCTCAAACTAGTTGATTATTTTGTGGTTGGAATATGCCGGAATAATCCCACCATAAAAAAAATATACCGGAATAATCCCTCCATAAAAAAATTTCAAATATTCCAATTAGAAATGGCATTTGCACAATAAATTACACAAACTTATATAATTTTGTGAATAATGTATTAATGTGTACACAAAACTTTTATTTTATTTTGTTCTTTAATGAAATATATATTATTTACTGTATTTTTTTGGTTTTACGTTAAATTTCCCCGGAAATCGAATCACCACCTGGTCACAGAGTCAGTCACAGAGCTTCAGGCCTAAAAAAGGTCCCTTATGTGGCCAAAAAAAAAAAACGTCCCTTAAAACCCGGTGAGAGTGCCACTTGGGAGTAAAGCCTTGGCATTCTATTCGGAAGAAGTGGGACCCACAAATTAGCCAGAATATCCGTACTACGTAGAGACTCCCTCACCACCATCACCATCTTCCTCCTCACCACCATCACCATCACCATCACCATCTTCCTCTCCTCTTCTGCTCTCACTTTCTCTCTCTAAAACACACACACACACACACACACATCCCTCTCTCTCTCTCGCTCGCTCGGTATATCTGTGCTTTTTGCGACAATGACGGACACCACGGACGACATAGCTGAGGAAATATCGTTCCAGAGCTTCGAAGACGGTTGCAGACTGCTCGGTAGCCTTCTCAACGACGTGTTGCAGCGAGAGATCGGAAGCCAATTCATGGAGAAACTTGAAAGGAACCGAATCCTAGCTCAGGTTTCACTCTCCCTTCTTATTTTGCTTTTTTTTTTTCTTTCTTTTTCTCAACATGTCATATCTCACTGTTTGCGGCACTGGAAATTAGTGTTACAGTGTCGTTTTCTTTAAATGTACATTTTTATTTTATCGTTTACCGAGTCCTTGCTTGTTTGGTTGCTGGGGAAAACAGAGGAATTATTCTTAGCAGCCAAACAGACGGTGAAGATGAATTTCAAATTAAGAAAATGATATTGAATGTGTGTGTGTGCGTTCAGAGCGCTTGTAATATGAGGATGGCGGGGATAGAGGACACGCCGGAGCTGCTCGAGAAGCAGCTAGCGTCAGAAATATCCAAGATGAGCTTGGAGGAGGCCTTGACTCTAGCTCGTGCTTTCAGCCATTACCTCAATTTGATGGGCATTGCTGAAACCCATCACAGGTATCTCTCATGGACTTCTTTGTTCCTTTGAATCAAGTATTGAATTTAGATGGCTGGCTGTAAAATCAATAGCTACTTGGGTGTTAAATCAGAAATGTTTTCATGTGTGTGTGTGAGATATGAAGAACAAGAGCTTTCAGGAAATAGCATTGTTCAGAGAGAGGTTAAGATTAACTTGGAAAGTAGAGAGTTGTATTAAACTCTTTCAGCTTTGAATTTTTCAAGCCTTCCGGTTAATATTATGGATATATGTTTTGCTTTGTGCAGGGTTCGTAAGCAACGAAATGAGGCATCTCTATCAAAATCTTGCGATGATATTTTTAATCAGCTTGTGCAGGGTGGTATTTCGCCAGACGAGCTTTATAATACTGTTTGCAAGCAGGTTTCTTCTTGGTCATTTTGCTTATAGCTTTTTGGTCTTTGTTTGTATCCCTGGACTGAGAAATAGAGGACGTAATATACAGTTCATGTAGTTTGGGTTTCTGAAAAACATAGAACTGACACAACTAAGACAAAATAGTCCTGTATTAAACTTCGTTTAGGCGGCCTTTTGTTATAGCATGTCTCAAAAAGGGGCTCTGTGAGATCAATTTATTGCTTTTCCCTCATTTTATCAGCTCCATACGGGACATAATATGGGTGTGTGTGTATTTTAAATGTTGTGGTGGTAAAGAGTTAAGAGTTATCGGTTTTTAATTCTTAATCTCAATTTTTTCTTGCTGCTGCAGGAGGTCGAAATTGTTCTTACTGCACATCCTACGCAAATTAATCGCCGCACCTTACAATACAAACATATTAGACTTTCTGTGCGTAGTTAGTGGCTTTGGTTAATCTTAAAACAAATTTAACATTTCTTTTGATTTATAATTTATAAATCCTTGCAGCATCTTTTAGACTATAATGACCGGCCTGATCTTACTCTTGAAGACAAAGAAATGCTGATTGAAGATCTGGTAGTGTTTCTCAACCTCATTCTCTTCTTCTAAGAGCCATATAGTACATTCCTCGAGGGGAGCGGGTGTATCTTTATTGCATTGGTAATTCGGATTTTTTTAATTTTCCCTGTGATTTCTATTTTATTCTTGCTTTCCAAGGTTCGAGAGATAACTTCAATATGGCAGACAGATGAGCTTAGGCGCCATAAACCTACACCAGTTGATGAAGCTAGAGCAGGCAATCTAGTTGAATATTTGATTTAACGATATTCATGTGCTTTGGTTGTTTGGGAACTTGTGTATCTCTTACTAACCAAAAGAATTCTATATATTACAGGTTTGAACATTGTGGAGCAGTCCCTTTGGAAAGCTGTACCTCATTATTTACGTCGCGTCAGCAATGCTCTAAAGAAGGTTCGTTTTCGAATTCTGATCTGGTGTTACTACTTTCTTTATATGTGGTTCTATATTTTTTCTCATAAGTTTTTCTCAAATTTATTTATCAGCATACTGGATCACCACTTCCATTAACTTGCACACCAATCAAATTTGGGTCTTGGATGGGGGGTGATAGAGATGGAAATCCCAATGTAACAGCAAAGGTACCTCTAGGTCATGATGTTTTCTGATATTTAACTTCATGAAATAATCTAATGTTTAAGTAGAGTTTATTATGCTTTCAGACTGTCTAACGATATCAACTTGCCTCTTTCTATTGCTCCAGGTCACAAAAGATGTCTCACTTTTATCTAGGTGGATGGCTATTGATCTCTACATTCGAGAAATTGATAGCCTCAAATTTGAACTATCCATGAACCGGTGCAGTGATAGACTGTCAAGACTGGCACAGGAAATTATAGAGCAAGGTTTGGCACGTTGCAGTTGTTTTGCATTGATATTTTGACTGCTTGGTATCATATGATTCATACCCAAACATGGTTTCACCTGTTATTTTATGTTAGTGATAGATTTCCTTTGCATAGTTGCCTTAACAAATTACTCCTACGTTTCATTTTTTTTTTCCTTACAACAAGATTCTTATTGCTTGAGCTTTAGCTTGGAGGTAACAGTGTTGGGTGGGATTCAGTTGGTTTAAGGTTCTGATATTATGTCTGTAATATGTCAGTAAACTCTTACTTAAGTGCCTACCATGTGGGGGATAGACCACATGGTTACTAAGTTGAAAATAACTAAAGTGAGAAATTGTTGTCTTCCATTTACAATATTATATAGGTTGAATAATGGCAATTGGACTCATCTTACCCCAAGTATTCTATATTAAAGTGTGTAATACAGGTCATCTCTCTTGGATTTCTGAAGGATTCAATGTCTTTTTAAAAGATGTTCACAATGCTTGTTACTAAATTTTATAATTTTAAGCTAATTCAAAATTTCTCTTCAGAAGATTTATCTGAGAATCGGCATGAGAGTAGGAATCAGTATCATAATAAAAGTCAGTTGAAGCAACAAGCCGCGGCCCTTCCAACGCAACTTCCAGCTAGAGCTGATCAACCCTCTTGCACTGGTGAACATCTGATTCTCCTTACAAAACCATAATTGTTTAGTTATTTATCATATAATAAATCAGGATTTCAAGGGTTTTGTTATTTTTATCTTATTTTTATGTCATCTGCGGCCATCCCGTGGTGCATAAATGAATACTTGCTCAACTCTGTTACAGGCAGAACCCACATCGATCCCAAATGTAATGCTTCTTTGTTGCAAAGCATTTGAAATGATCCATCTAGAGTTCAATTCATTATCAAGTGTGGAGGGAACCAAAATTTGACCAAGAAAATATTATTTTAGTGTCTGTAATATAATTAAGCTAACTCTTTCCTTACACCAATAATTCATAATAGTGATTCTTGTTTGTCTCGTCATTTGTTTAACCTTCCCTAAAGTTTTTATTTACCTAGCACCTAATTTATTTTCTGACCAATTTTACCCATGGTTTCTCAATTCCTTTCAACTTACCTCTTCATGCAGAATGCAATGATGGTGATTCTCAGTACCCTAGAACTGAACTCCCTCGGACTGATCACATGCCGTTGAATTGTCAGGTAAAACAAGTTCCAGGATGCTGACATTTGCGTCGAACATTGGTTTTGCATCAACAATTTCCATCATAGCCAGTAGTTACTTATGAATCTTTGTTATCTGTCATTTTCCAGGATAGTCAGGTACCTCCAATGTCAAAGTCTTCATCCCAGAATGCCCTTCGCAACATGCGGTTGAATGCAAATGGATCTTCTGGGTCTTCCTCTTTTAATTCTAGTCAACTACTTGCTCAACGGAAACTGTTTGCTGAATCCCAGATTGGAAGGTCCAGTTTCCAGAAGCTTTTAGAGCCAAGGCCCCCTCAGAGATCTGCAATTGCTCCTTATAGAATTGTTCTTGGTAATATAAAAGAAAAGGTATTGTTCAGCCACTAATGCTTCAATTATGTCATTGGCTACATGGCGAAGCTTGTCTTCAATATTTTTAACATCCATGTTTGACAAGTTTTCAATCTCTTTTTGTTTTTTTGGTTTCATTATATATAGGCTTTATGGAAAGGGAATGACTAGAGGGTTATTTCTTTCTTTTATCATTACTCATGCTTGTATATGTTCTGCGGGTTCAGCTTATGAAGACACGAAGACGATTGGAGCTTCTTCTTGAGGATCTTCCTTGTGAGCATGATCCATGGGATTACTATGACACGGCAGATCAACTATTAGAACCGCTCCTTATATGCTATGAGTCTTTGGTAATCTCTCCTTAACCCAGAAACACTCTCTCTCACTATTTCTCTCACACTTGCATGTGCAAAGATACACGTGCAGAACATCTGCATGCATGCAAACTTCTAGGTAAAGCTGAATTACAACTATCATCTTTTGCAGCAATCATGTGGATCTGGGGTACTAGCTGATGGCCGGCTTGCTGATCTGATCCGAAGAGTTGCTACCTTTGGGATGGTATTAATGAAGCTTGACTTGCGTCAGGTGTGTTTTATTTTGGTGCAGTAGAAGTTACTTGCTCTTTTCTTCTCAAAGAAAAAGTTACTTGCTTTTGTAACATATTTTAACCGAAGATTGCAATGGGACAGGAATCTGGTAGACATGCAGAAACACTTGATGCAATTACCAAATATTTGGATATGGGTACATACAGTGAGTGGGATGAAGAAAAGAAGCTGGAATTTCTTACAAGAGAGCTCAAAGGGAAGAGGCCACTAGTCCCACCAAGCATGGAGGTGAGTTTCTTAGTGTCAGGGACTCGGGATTAATTACGATGCTAAAAAATTCAGAAACCCTAGCCTAATTTACTTCAATCTGAAATCTTTTTCCTAGATTTTAAGAATAAGTGTTTGCTATATTGAAAAGTAAATGCGTATATATTACTAGGATTTATGAAAAATTGCGGTAATCATAATTTGTATAAAAGGAAATAAAAGTTTAAGAAGCACAAATTGCTTGAATATGTGTAGTTACAGACTTATGCCTTTCCTCATGTGAATCTTTTCAGGTTGCTCCTGATGTTAAAGAAGTACTCGACACCTTCCGTGTTGCTGCTGAGCTGGGCAGTGAATCACATGGAGCCTATGTGATTTCTATGGCATCGAACGTATGGCATACCACTTTTATTATGGATTCATATTCAAGCTGTACACTATAAAGCAGAACTCGTTCACATTAAATTTAAGGAGCTTTTCTTTTCCCACCGCAATGTCTTTATACTTGAGTTGTGTAGTAAAGTTGACAGCATTCCATGTCTTTCATACTTGGCAGGCAAGTGATGTCCTTACAGTGGAGCTTTTGCAGAAAGATGCACGACTTGCTGTTAGTGGGGAGATAGGAAGGCCATGTCCTGGTGGAACGTAAGTCTTAACACCTCTATATTGATATTGCTAGATTAAAGATTGTCTTTCTTCTTTAGATACAGTTTATCACTATATATTTATTAGTGTTATATAAGGCATCTGAAATTTATATCTTACATGATTATCTATTGGATTATTGATCTTGGGAGGATATACAGAAATTATATCATTTTCTGGATATTATCATTTTTTATCATTTGTGCACATACACATAGAAATGGACCTGCAGTTTGTAAGCACGCTCATGACCCATCTTGATTCCTCATTATATAGAAAATAGATAGTAGGGTTGGTAAAACAGGGTTTTGGTTCCCTCTCCACACAAATTTAAATTTCTCTTAATTGATTTAAAGCCTTTTAGTTGTCCCTGGAATGATGCCCTTATTACTTTAGAATTTGCACTTGCAATGAATTTCACCATTGGTTTTTCATATATCTTGGAATAGGCTGCGGGTGGTTCCTTTGTTTGAAACTGTGAAGGACTTGAGAGGAGCTGGTTCAGTGATCAGGAAATTATTGTCCATTGATTGGTACCGGGAGCACATCATCAAGAACCATAATGGGCATCAAGAGGTATTTATGTCAAGAAGCAGTTTCTGAATAAATTTTGGTAGGGTCCCGAATCTCATGGAGCTTATGAAGTTATATTGAACAGGTGATGGTTGGATATTCTGATTCTGGTAAGGATGCTGGGCGTTTTTCTGCTGCATGGGAACTTTACAAAGCTCAAGAGGATGTTGTGGCTGCATGCAATGAGTATGGTATTAAAGTTACTCTGTTCCATGGGCGAGGGGGAAGTATTGGTCGTGGAGGTGGCCCTACATATCTTGCCATTCAATCCCAACCACCTGGCTCTGTGATGGTAACCATTTTTGTTTTCCATTCACCTGTCTGCTGTATCTTTATTATGTTCTAGTTTTAAAATTTCGAAAGTAGAAATATTCAATCTCGACTTATAATGAACAAAGCGGTACTGTTCCCAATTTTACTTAAGAGTGTAGTTAACCATGCGCATGCCTGTCTATGTTGGATTTGTGTAGTGTACATTCTCTGGTGTTTCTGTATTTGTGTAATCTTATGCCTGATGGTTAAATAAAACATGCAAACATTTCTACTCTATTTCATGAAACCTATAGTGGCTTATAAAATTGCCAGGGTACCCTACGGTCAACTGAGCAAGGAGAGATGGTACAGGCGAAATTTGGGCTGCCACAAACTGCTGTCAGGCAGCTAGAGATATACACAACAGCAGTGCTGCTTGCAACCTTACGTCCTCCCCAGCCACCTCGAGAAGAAAAGTGGCGTAACCTCATGGAGGAGATCTCAAAAATCAGTAGTCAGAATTACCGGAGCATTGTCTATGAAAATCCAGAATTCCTTGCCTACTTTCATGAGGCTACGCCCCAGGCTGAGCTTGGCTTCCTCAACATAGGAAGCCGCCCCACAAGAAGAAAGAGCTCTACAGGAATTGGACATCTTCGTGCAATTCCATGGGTTTTTGCATGGACCCAAACCAGATTTGTCCTTCCAGCTTGGCTTGGAGTTGGAGCAGGTTTAATGGGGGTTTGCGAGAAGGGAAACACTGAAGACTTAAAAGCGATGTACAAAGAATGGCCTTTCTTTCAGTCTACCATTGACCTAATAGAGATGGTTTTAGGTAAGGCAGACACCCGTATAGCCAAACACTACGATGAAGTCCTTGTCTCAGAAAGCAGACGCGAGCTTGGTTCTGAACTGAGAAAGGAGCTCTCGAAGGCAGAGAAATATGTGTTGGTGGTTAGCGGGCATGAGAAACTATCTGAGAATAATCGTAGTTTGAGGAGGCTGATTGAGAGCAGGCTTCCCTATCTCAATCCTATGAACCTGTTGCAGGTTGAGGTACTGAAGAGATTGAGGCGCGATGATGATAATAATAAACTCAGAGATGCATTGCTTATCACAATAAATGGGATTGCTGCTGGGATGAGAAATACAGGCTAAGTGAAGTTTTGGGTGTACAGCAACTTGTTGACTGAACATTCCACTTTTTCTTTTCTTTTTTCCCTTTATAGTCTTGTTTAATTTTGTTAAAGGTTGCTGTTATTTGGAGGCCAAGTTGATGAGGAATGCTCTATACATAATATAAATATAGACTTCTACTGTAATGGTGAAATGCTGAATTGCTTTTAAATTTCTGTTTGCTTGGGTCTGGATAATGCTGCATGGTTTTCTTTTCTTATCATTTTCTTAAGGCAACTTGTGATATTTACATGTACATGTACATAAAACAATAATAGATTATGGTCTGTATCAATATTCCATGGCTTCATACTAAAGATAGTGTTGTGCATCATGCATGCTTACTGGACTGATATTCCTGTCTTAATGTCATGACTCGACAGCATGAGAAGCCTTAGAGAGTGGTAGGTTGTGAACAAATAGGTCCTAGTTGGATCGAATCATGACATTCTTATGGTCATTAGCGGTGACATGTTTTAATCCTAACCCTTCCAATCACCTTCGCTTCACTAAGCGAGCCCTAAGGCCTATGACGCTTTATATATTCTAATAATAAGTCCTATAATCTTATTTGGCTATTTCAAGAAAAAGGTCAAAAAAAAAAAGAAAAAAAAAAGAGACCTCCATCAAAAGCGATTAACAAAGGAAAACAGTAGGTGTGATTAGTGAATGATCTTTCGTCAAACCCTAATGAATTATACATTTAACATATAGCAAATTGGGAGTGTTCCATTCGAAATTTCATTCGAGCAAAACTATCATCGCTCCCTTACCAAAATTTTTTATTTTTGCTTTTTTATTTTTGTTATTATTGATTGGATTTTTGTGAAAAATTATAAAGCAAGAAAGATATAGAAAGCAACTACTACATGCATGCCAATTATGTTTCTTTCTTGAGTCACAAATTTCTGGAAAGTAGATTTGTGCACTGTCAAATGTCCACTATAATCAGAACCTGATTTCCAAAATCTACAAAATTTTCCTCTACACACAAAACCTTCTTTTTAAACAAAGATTCCAAATGTTCTTTAAAGAAGGAATACCGTACATGCCTGCAGTTGTGAAAGCTGCGAGTTCAACAAACATGCAATAGTTGAAGCTTTCTAGTGGTGTTCACCCAATTTGAATCTAACTATGTACATGATGATCGATCTGAAGCTCATCTAAAGCAATAGTTATGGTGACTATGCTGGCATTGCACCACTTGCTAGCTAGCTAGCCTGTCTTTTATGCAGTTTTGAGTGGGAATTGTCATTTCATTTCTAGCTTTCTTGGATTCTGACTTCCATTATACATTTCACCCAGCTTCCATATTATCTATCATTCAATATATTTTAAGTGAAATTGCATGCTGGTGCAATGCTGCCTAACTTAATTTATTAAAGCTATTTTTCTGGACATGACATATCATGAAATATGCATATTATGAAAAACAGGACAGAATTTTGAGGAATGTGTTCTCTCCATTAGAATAATTTCTTATTGAGGATACTATTAAATTTAGCCAGCTGCTTGTCATGTCCATTTAGGAACATAATCAAACAGAGTAAGCTAGGTGTTAAAAATTCTCAGCTAATAAAGTACAGTAAGGTGTTACAATATAGTTCAGTACTTGACATGGTTCTCAGATTTGATTAATTTCCTGTAAATAATCAAAGGCCATCATGATCATCATCTGGGTGCACCACTTTATATACACAATTCTTAAAGTCTTCTGCCTTGTACCATCTCTCACTCAATAATGCAATGCAGGGCTTGCTTGAGTGCTCTGTTTCCAGTACCACTCCTGTGCATATCCTTAGGTGCCAATACAATATACATTAAGGCTCATCATAATGGCTAAACCCCATGCCATTGAAAATGTCAAATTAATCTTCACATCCGTACTGCATGTTTTGAAAATTTGGTCCCAAACTACAAATGCAGCATTGACCCTTTGGACCACAATAATGAATTGACCTTGTTTATTTATTTATTTATTTTTTTAATTTCCACAACCATTATATTGCAACATTGATATCTTCTACTTGATGGCCATTTGTCATGGAGATGATGGAATTGAAAAGCTAGCTACCTTGATTATTCATGAAGTCAAATAAAATGTTGTGTCCAGTGAATGGTGCATGGCAACAACCTGTTGAAAAATCTGTAGTGGAGATCTTAAGAGGGCCATACCAGCATGTTAAATTTCAACACATATAAATGCTGCCGTAATGCAAGTTGTGTGTAAAAGAAGTGACACTGATGGATATATATCATGGATTGGTCTTATTAAAATTAATTTTATGCCGAGTGACATCCACTTAATTCCCATTAATTACAGCAGTGTGTTTTTGTTTCAACCTTAGATTCCAGACAATGATATGTGTTTGTTTGGATGGCCACCACTTTCTATTTATTCATGTAGTGTGATAAATGGCTTTTTGTGTTTGCATCATTTGGGTCACCAGTTTATAAATTTTCAATACAAATTGATTACTTAATTTCAGGTTAATACATCACATATTGAACCAAAAGATTCAAATCTAATCAGCTGCAGTACTTGGTATAAATAACATTAATGTTCATCTAGTGGCATGCATACTTGTTCGGTTCAGATTTTCAATATTGCTTCTGTACTTTACTAAGTTAGATTTTATTAATTAATAATGCTTCCTGCACTATATTGTTGAATAACCCAATAACCCATACAGTGATTCCTTTAATTAATCACCATAAAGCAATTCCTCTTTTGTAGTCAAACCGGCCACACCAAAAGTATACCACTCATATAGAATGAACCAAAAAAGAGAAATTGCAATAACAGAGAACCATAGATAGTTGGAAACAAAGAACATGGCCTAGCTAATGGGTATGAGATCATTATTAATGGGTTTAATCTGTTAATTGTGATGACTAAAGGAAGGCAGGCCACCTTATATCTCGGTAGAAATAAGAAACTGCAGAACCTCCATCTGTCACTTAATTAATCAACTGCAACTATCACCATACACGTACCATTTGATTATTATTATTATAATTTTCTTAATCATTAAAGGAAAATGTAAACAAATCAGAAATATTATAAAATTAACCAAAAACAAGCATTATTGAGTATATAATAGATTAATTAAGCAACCCTTTTCATCATTGTCAAATATGAAATATCTATAAAGGCTAAAGCAGCTAAAAGCTTAATTTGGATAAGTTTGTTCTATAAAGAAAGATACCACAATAATTAATTGTAGGTTAAGTAGCTAGGCTAGCTAGCTAGCTACATTATTTGGGTGACAATGTAGTATATGATATATCTAGCAGAGGATGGGGTACGTATTGAGGTCTGGCAACATTCGTTTGGTTGTGCCTGAAAAAGGGTAAAATATCAAATAATATTAAGGTGGACTAATTAAGCCCAGCCATCCAATATTTCTCAATTCTAAATGATCCCTTTAAAATGGTCAAACCCCAATATCTAGTGCTAATGCTTATTTTAATTACTCAACTTAATGGCATGTGTTGTATTAATGTTATATTTAATTAATTAACTTCGAACCAGCAAACTGGGTGATCAGTGTCCGCATGCACTGTGGCCCGCCTAAGGACTACACCTTCTAAATATAGAAATCCAAACCTGAACAAGTATGCTGAGAAATATGTTTTTTTAAGGATTAAGGATTAATCAATTTACACAATATATAGTTTAATTTGATTATTAATTAATTTCTAAGGCCATCTCCAACGGAGTTCTTGAATAGTCTTTATCACCATGAGTTTTTAAATTATACAAATTCAGTGCTCACAATGGGTCAGAAATTGAGTCTCTAAAATAACAACTCTAGTGAAGTCTCTACAAAAAACCCCATATATACAGATTTTTTTAGAGACTACTTTCTCATTGACCAAAAAATTAAGAAGTAATTAATTATATTAACTCAACAAATTAATGCAAAAGTTTTAAATCACATATATATATTTTTTAACTTTCTATTTGCACCGGCTATTCACAGTCTACATTTATTGATGGTTGATCAATTGCACTAGCAGGTTCACCATTTTCATTTATTGATCAATTGAACTAGCCATTTCTCTTTGTTTTTAAAATTTGGCTTAATATGCTAAATTTGTTTTTAATTTAAGTCTTCTATTCTATTGAATCATTTTTATGAATTAAAATTTGGTTGTCAGAATTTGAATTTTTTTGAATAAATGTTGGTAAAAATAAATGGTGATCACTTGAATAAAAAAACCTTTTAAAAAGTTGGCTTAAAAAAAAAACTTGGCACATAATCAATTTAGCACATTAAAATTATAGAGTCTCAATTTAGAGACTCGAAAATTTAGAGACTCCATTGGAGTTAAAATTCATTTAGAGACCTAAATATTTCTTTAAGTCTCTATATGAGCCTTTAAAAGTGGTGATAGAGACTCACATAGAGACCCTCCCATTGGAGATGCCCTAATAATATCAATATTAATTGTATCACTTGATGACTTTTGTTTATGGATATACTATATATATATATATATGTGGGATCAAATTATGATATATCGACCTTAAGTAAGATTTAAGTGGTCCAACCTTGGGTGTAAGTTAGAGAAAGGGACAACCCATTAAAGTTGGCAGTATGAAGAAAGAACCAATAGGGATGAATGAGAGTGATTTTCATGCTTTTGGTGTACGTATGTAGCAAACTACCAGAACAAGCTAAGAAGAAGGACCCGAAGAGCTAGTGTCGTGGACTTGATGCTCAACATGATAGTGGATGCTTCGCTTTAGTATAGCAGTAGTAGTGACATATAATTTTACTTGACCTGACTTGCATGCATACCCATATGTGTTTGTTTATTTGATATTAATTGCTGGAATGGGGTACTAATTTTCAGTGGAGGGCATGCCTGCATAATAGCATATATATATATATATATAAGATGCATGCACAAGGCAGTGCAGGCCAGCCCCTCCTGCTTCTTATTAATGAGTTGTGTCCCTTGCTAACTGGCTAAAGGTAAAAGCAAGACAAGACTATTCTCTTATTAATTTGGTACATGCATGTTCCTCCTTTTGATTGACAAATTCATTTGGTTCAATGCTGCTGACAGAGCTAAGTGCACAATGGGAAAGATATATCATGGGGTACGTACTAAATTAATGTACAATGTACCATACATATATGTATTATTGGTCTCACTCTAATTCATCTAAAAACATGTACACCTCTATCTTCTCCATCCATTCGTACGTATACATCGTTGACTGCATGGCTAAGGTTTATCCTTAGAATTTGCTCATTTAATGAATAAGTACTAGCTAGCTAGGCTCGAAGCGCTTTTAGATCATGCATGGTGCTTCATGCATGCGTGCAATTTACTAATTTAGTACTTACTTTGGGTCAAATCGATCATACTAAGTTATATATATATAGGCCTTTCACTTTCCTCATCAGGACTTATGTTACAAATTCATGCACGTTCTTACTAATTTATTAACATGAGATTCCGTATACGCCAGTAATTTTTATTTCTAATTCTTGTTGAGCATGATATTGATTGGAGAAACTTTACCTCAATAATGAAAAAGTTATAAGTACTAATCCTAGGCTTGTCGCTAATTTTCTTAACATGCTATCACTAATTAACCTTATCACTAGCTTATCTAATCTATATACTTTTCTTCCATAAAAAAGGGGTTCATGCTAAACCAAACCATATGCATGCACATTGACTTAGCCTATATAAAGTTCATGATCGAATTGACATATGTATATATATGCACACGCAATCAATTTAATACAGATACTTACGTACGTTTTAATTATTAAAAAATACTAATGTTCTCCATATACCTTTTAAATATATATACAAAAATGAAATCTACGGGAAAGTAAGGATTTTCCAAAGTGCCATATCATGCAAGCTTACCAAACTTGGATCAGTGCTCAAAATTATTGTCAATAAAGTAACTTGCTTTAATTTCCATCCTTTAAAATATATTCAATATGAACGCTTTAGATCTGTTTGAGACATACAATTTAGACTTTGCGATCCACCATTTTGAACCCCAAAGACTGAAAATGGATTAATTATTACAAAAGTTTTCGATGCTTCCCAAAGTGATCTCCACCTGTGAGCTAGTGTACGTACAATGATAGCGATCAAAACAAGTATATTTCCATTTCTTGATTTGTAATTAAATTCATTTTATCCATTAAGTTAAAGAATTAATCACTGTGATGGTAACTCACATATTTGACATGTCAATGTTATATTTTTATTTTGCAAACATATTATATTTGCAGATTAAGAGTTGCGATAATATTTTTATGTTGTTGTCGATCTACTAAAACATCGTTATCCTATATATAAGCTGGTGTGCTTTAAACAAGTGTTGGCTTGGAGAGTAGTCTGATTTCTTTATGAGTTATATGGGTCAAGAAGACAAATCGGATTCTAATTTTAAGTTGGATCAGCAAAGAATCTGACCTTTAAATTGGGTCATTCTCTCACAAATATTATCAAACTTTGGATGAGAAAAAGGAAAAGAAAGATCATGGAAAAAAGGCACACTATATATAACGATGCCAAAGACGCAACGTACGTGTAAATCAAATGAAAAAAGTTATATCAATTATCATCCACCCCTTAAGGATATGCGTCTTCAAGAGGGTCCTTCAAATCAAACAAAGCAGATCGATCTACACCTGGCACTCCATAACAAGCATAAAGTACTTTGCGAATCAAATTTACTGTATTAAACAGTAATTAAAAGGGTTAAAAAGTATACAAAACAAGCTACATTTTTTCTTTTTTAATCTAAAAAAACGTACAACAAATATCTGATATTCTGATATGTCTATATTATTTTCCAACAGGACCAAATATTTGATATTATTCTGGTATATATGTCTATATTAAGAGAAGAATGTTATTTATTTTATCGAAAATTTTATTTTCCGATAGCTGATGAATACTAGTCGTATAAAAATTGAGTTTCTATGAAAAAAAGAAATAAATTCCTTGGAATATATATATTCCAATTTGGGAATTTAATATGCTTGCATTTTAAGAACATGCATGTAATCATCAGAATTAAAACTTTGTGACCAAAATAGTGAAATATATATGCATCGCGAATCTTCTCTCAAAAAGAAAAAGATGTTAACACACAAATTTTCATTATTTCAAAATTTTCCGACCGTTGTGTAATGATCAATCTACATCACAGTATATTAAATCAAATAAATTGGAGCTGTAAATTGATTATATACTTAATGGAGGTGTAGTACGGTAGCTGTTTAATTTCCGGTAAAACACGTATTTATATTTTAGAGAGAGTAATTAGCATAATTACGACACCAATTCCAAATCGCTGTTTGGGGATTCCAATTCTATCCAAACGAAATACAGAAAAGCAATTATATTGTGAGCTTTCAATGATGGTGACACCACCTGGGGACCGACCCGGCCTTTTATGGGAAAGACGACACAATCTCAGCCACTATCTCTCACAATGAATAGGCATTTGACACCTACAAAAGGGCACGAGGAACCCTCTTTTTTCCTCAGGGCACACCCGCAAAATTAAAGGAGAGATACCCGGCCATACCACCATACCCTATTCCCTACAAACAAAATAAAGCCAATTATATTATATATAAAGAAATTAACAAAGAAGTTGAGAACCAAATAAATATATATGGGGTTGGTGTTGCAGACTTGGAGTTTCTAATTTTCTATATGTTATGCATTTAAATTCAACACCTAAGTGGATGATGATGGTGGTGATGATGGTGCATGTAACATTATTTTAATAAGCTAGCTTCACTACTGTTGATAATAATTAATATTTGAGTGTTGTTTGAATGTCAACTCTAGCCCCCATAACCATATTTCTTTGGTGGGCATGCCATGGCCTACACTAAATATCGTGCACATAAATCCTAAAGGGGATATCTGCGACCAATCTAATAGTACTATACTTGGAAGGTTGTCATATATGGACCACAAAGTGCAGTTTTGTATGATCGAATTTCGAATAAGCTAGCTAAGATGATCAAAGATGGTGTACTAGTATACATATATACTTTCTGTCTGGTGCTTCTAATTTTGGAAAAGGCTTGGGAGAGTGACACAGTTAAATTATTACCTCCTTTCAAGCACAAGTTCGTCCAATAACTAAATGCAGAAACCAGCCTGTTGATATATTCTTCTGATCTCTCTCATAGAATATGTGTCAATTAATTAGTATATATTAAAGTGTTGTGTGGTACGAATTAATGCACACATTTTAATCTTCATGATCGACAACACTGACATCAAATGATGCATAATTAGTACCCTTTACTAATTATAACCTTTGCCAGAGCTTATGGGAATATTAAAGTACAGTAATATATACAACGTAATTTGATAGCTAGATCTTTGTCAACTAATTGTCTTTTGAAAATTGAAATTAGTATAAGAACCAATTTGGAGGAAAAGAAAACAGAATATAAGTCATTCATAAACAGTAGCTAAAGGCATATACATAG
Organism: Purshia tridentata; assembly: GCA_003254885.1. Taxonomy (NCBI): domain Eukaryota; kingdom Viridiplantae; phylum Streptophyta; class Magnoliopsida; order Rosales; family Rosaceae; genus Purshia; species Purshia tridentata. Next base: position 39,745 of record QANT01000058.1, read on the forward strand.
CATAATTAAATTAAATTAAACCTGTATGTGTTGTAGAAAATGGTGAGATGGCGTAACTACAAGAACCTAGCTAACAAATGGGCTGTAAACACGTAGCCACATTTATTAGCCAAAAAGTAAGAAAGATGACTATTATAGTATTGATGAGCATATGCGTCACCCCTAGAACCAATCAAACTGAGTTGGTTGGGTCTCGATCCAATAATATAATGTTACTAAGCTTATACACGTACATATATCATGATCAATAAATCACCAGTACAGTCCCTAGCTTCCCAAAGTGTTCTAGCTTCTCGTGCCTTCCTCTCTGATCATCACTTTATAAGAACTCATCACATGACTTGCTCTCTTGCATGTGATCCTCCCCCTTTCCCCTATTAATTCTTCTCTTCGATCTCTCTACCTCATCTCCATCGATCGATCATTCACTTATTCACTTCTCTCTCTCTAGCTCTCTGCTTGGAAATGATTCCCCCTGAGCAGGAAACCAGCATCACAATAAGCACTGCACCTAACAACAACATTCTACTATCTAATAATGTTGTTAACCGGTCTGATCAGACCGGCTTGGTTCATGCTGAACCCTCTGCAACTCATCCAGCAAGCTCCAACATTGTAAGCCCTTGTTCGAGAGATGACAACATGCCATCTGACCAACCACATAGAATTTCCATTTTGCGGGAATCCTTGCGCCCTGTGACCCTCAAGGTAACCAAATAACAAAGCATCCCAATTAATTCAATTACTCGATCATAACATACTTTAATAATGATACTAATTAATTATGTGTGTAATAATGTAATTTGATGTTGCAGTTTGAAGACGTGAGCTACAGCATTAAGCTGGAGACCACAAAGGGAGGTTGTGTTGCTGGTTATTCACACGGCCCAAAACAAACACGCACCGTACTCAACGGAGTAAGTGGGATTGTTCGACCTGGCGAGCTAATGGCAATGTTAGGGCCGTCAGGTAGTGGCAAGACCACTCTTTTGACGGCCCTAAGCGGCCGCTTGTCGGGCAAAATCTCAGGAAAAATAAGATACAACGGCCAGCATTTCTCCAGCTCCACAAAACACAACACCGGCTTCGTCACGCAAGACGACGTGTTGTACCCTCACCTCACGGTTCTCGAGACCCTAACGTACACCGCCCTGTTAAGGCTGCCCAAGCAGCTCACCAAAGAAGAGAAGAAAGAACAAGCCCAGATGGTCATCGTGGAGCTCGGCTTGACCCGCTGTCGTGACAGTGTTGTTGGAGGGCCTTTGCTACGTGGCGTTTCGGGTGGCGAGCGAAAACGGGTCAGTATCGGCCAGGAGATGCTGGTCAATCCGAGTCTTCTGTTGCTGGATGAGCCCACTTCCGGGCTCGACTCCACCACGGCTCAGCGGATTGTGGCCACGCTGTGGCGGCTCGCCAGAGGTGGCCGGACGGTGATCACCACCATCCATCAGCCGTCTAGCAGGTTGTATAGGATGTTTGATAAGGTGGTGGTGTTGTCGGATGGGTACCCGATTTACAGCGGGCATGCGGCTCGGGTCATGGAGTATTTCGGGTCCATTGGGTATGAGGCCGGGTTCAATTTCATCAACCCTGCTGACTTCTTGCTTGATCTTGCCAATGGTATGTAAATTTTCTCATTAGCTTTTTTTTTTTTTTTAATTGTAATTTTTTTATTTAGAAATTTAAATTTAGGACATCTATAATATCTAGAAAAAAATATCACTATATAATAGCTAATTGATTTTTTTATTGAGAAATTCACATTAATATGTCAAATAGATAAGAAAACATTACTCATCTTTAAAGATATGTGAGGTAATGTAAGTGTTTGTACATGTCAACCTCACAATTTAACCATGGCCACGAGGTCGCATACAAGTCCCCATGTAACGCTAGTGTTTGAGAAACTTTTAACAGTTAATTGATTTAGGTAAGAGTCCACTTTCACAATAATCGTAGTGGTGGTGAATGGTGATGAGTGGTCCACGACCACAAGGTTTCACCGTACCGACCTGCATTGTGATTTGTGAGTAGAACAGGGCCAGGCAACCACTTGTTTTTGGTGACAATTGAGAGGAACGTCTGCGCAAGGAGGGATGGTTCACATGAAAGCTTTCTTATTTTAGTATAGAAATGAATGCAGTTGAGTCCATTCAAAGACCAAACTCAGTACTGTTACTGCCTGCCTCTCCAAATAATACCCAGCTAGTTAAGTTAGCCTTTACAATGGTACAAGTGTACAACCCATGCATCGTGCATGGACAAACTCATCAATTTGATTTGACCCCTCACACTTAATTTTCTTTTGCATCCTTTTCAATATTCACTTCTGTTAACTACCTGAAGTTGATGGGATGGTGAATTTACTTCCATATAGAGCAGTTCATGCAGAGTACTCTCGCAGGCCAGTTATCAAAAACATTGAGTATTGTCCATTGTGGGTCATAGATATATATACATATATATTTTTTAAGTTTTTTACATTGAGTTTAATTCGGTTTTCTAGATTGCCATGATTTTTCAGTCTCTTAATAGAATCATATTTAGATGGGGCACTAATATTTTAGATGTTCTTCACATATTTTGGTGATGTTGGCAAGCTCTAATGAGAATCATACAAGTATGTTTAAATTTTTAATATAAGCGTATTTTAATAAGAGAATTTGTTAAATTAATTATATTTCAATTTTATTAAGTGTCTTGAATTGTTTTTGAAATTCAGGTATAGCACCTGATGTTAAACAGGATGATCAACTAGAGTATCATGGAAGATTAGACCGACAAGAAGATCAAAACACAACCAAGCAGTTCCTGATATCATCCTATAAAAAGAACCTATACCCTGCACTGAAGGCAGAGATTCAGCAAAATCACAAAGACCCAGTTCTTTCTTCTAGAACATCATCATCCAGAGGTAATATAGTTCCAACTAAGTCTCTCTAAGCCTGTAAAGTAGCCATTTTGTTTACAATGCGTTTTGATCAATAGAAAATTGCTATGTAGGAAGTGGGAATTACAAATGGACCACCAGCTGGTGGGAGCAATTCAAGGTTTTGCTGAAAAGGGGTTTGAAAGAGAGGAAGCATGAATCTTACTCAGGTTTAAGGATTTTCCAAGTCATGTCAGTTGCAATTCTTTCAGGTCTTTTGTGGTGGCACTCTGACACTAACCATATACAAGATCAGGTATTGTAATTTCCTCTCAATTCTCATGATCTGCTAGCCTTTTCGTCTTATATATAATAATTATTAGCAATGATCAAGTAGTAGTACTCACTATCAAATTAACACTTTGAACAGGTGGGACTTCTTTTCTTCTTCTCAATCTTTTGGGGCTTCTTCCCCCTATTCAATGCCATATTTGCATTCCCTATGGAAAGACCAATGCTAGTAAAAGAACGTTCCTCGGGCATGTACCGCCTCTCTTCCTATTATTTTGCCCGAACAGCTGGGGATTTGCCAATGGAGCTTGTGCTTCCAACAGTGTTTGTAACAGTCGCTTATTGGATGGGGGGTCTCAAGCCTTCACTAGTCACCTTTGTACTAACCCTCTTGATTGTTCTTTATAATGTGTTGGTCTCCCAAGGCCTGGGACTAGCACTAGGGGCCATTCTAATGGACGTAAAGCAGGGAACAACTCTTGCTTCTGTGACCATGCTGGTGTTTTTACTAGCAGGTGGATATTACATTCAGCACATTCCAGGTTTCATAGCTTGGTTGAAGTACATTTCTTTTAGTCATTACTGTTACAAGCTTCTTGTGGGAGTGCAATACTCAGTGAATGAGGTTTATGAATGTGAAGTAGGGATGCATTGTCGAGTAATTGACTTCCCTGCTATTAAGTATCTGGGTCTTGATAGCATGTGGTCAGATGTGGCTGCTTTGGCTGTGATGTTGGTGGGATATAGAGTTTTGGCATACGTGGCATTAAGGATGGGGCAACCTCACTGACTTGTTGACGAAGGTAGATCAGAAACTGACATGATGCACCATTGAAGCTAGAGAATTTAATGACCCTTCTCCAATTTTATCAAATTATCATGGTTTTCAACAGATATTGTGAATCAAGATTTCATGCTGATTGATGGTTGGAGAAATATAAATTGTACTCCTTTACATGGAAATTGATATGATATTATTGATTATAGGTCTGTAAATAAACTGCAATCAATTTGCTGATGGCACCTCTTATTCCATTACAAAGTGAAAAGGACTCTAAAATAAATAGGGAAATTTTTTATTGAAGTTTATCTATAATTTTTGTCAAGCCCTCCTAAGTCCCAAGTCCCATGTCCCACCAATCTATCATGAAAAACAGGGATGTCTTGTAAGGAAAACTGAAGATAACCCCAAATCAATTATGTACTCACTTTTTGTATTATTATATCACAGAAACTTCATGAAGGAATTAACTCTCTTTTTCCATTTCTTCAGTTGGTTTATTTCCGAGTTTCAAAGAGATTTACTAAAGGGACTAAAATGTCTACTAAGAATTAGATCCTGAAGTGAAGCTGGTGCAAAGGTGTCAAAGGATCTAACGTGCAGGCTATACACCAGTTGTGTTTGAGCACAAATCCATGCCATTGTTGTACTTGGGGCAACATGACTTCTACCTGAACTTCATGGGCTTGTTTAGATGAAGTAACCAAACACTCATGTTTTAACAATTGATCAAATTTCAGAAGCTGTTACTTAATACAGTAAAGTTCTGCAGTGCTGCAATATGGTGTTTTGGTTAAATATTGCATTTCGTGATTTGTTTTTTTCCTTGTACACCTTGAATTTTTAGTTCTTCAATTTTCCTAACTCCTAAGAATGTATACACCTACCCTTAATACAAATGAATTGCAACTTTAACCAAAATTTCAATGCACGTTAGGATGCAAAATACCACATTCGGAGGTTTTTGGGAAGACCTTATTAATAAGACTTATACACATCGATTGGTGCATACCTAAATACTAGCTGTAGGTTTATGCATTGAAATCAAATATCTACCAATGCGTGCATTGGAATACGCATCAAATGATGTCATTTAGATAGATATGTCTGATCTAAGCATCTGATTCAACAACATCTCCCAACAGGTCACCAATCCATTTTATTTTATTCTCTCATCTGCCATCACATCTCTATTCACCATCTAAACGCTAGTTGTAATGCTACAACTAGGGATTCTGATTCCAGGTCACAGTTGTGAACCTCAGCTATAAAATGGTCATATTATAACAGAGCTAATACTTGAGGCCAGACAAGAAGCAAACACTTTTGTGTGGAAGATTAACAAAGAGAAATTAATGGCATCCCAAAAGGTTCAGAAACCTGTTGGCACTCCACCCTCTGCAGGGCAGGCCAAGAAAGAGCCTGCTCCCAAAGGTAGTGGTACCACGCCCAAAGCTCCGGAAGCCAAATCACCCCCTAAGAAGACCCCAAGGCATAAGGAGCCAAAGAAGAGGGTAAGCCTATATACTATTAATTATGATCATTGAATTATAAGCATTTTAATGCAAATGGGGGATTGAATATGTGCTTACAACCCTTTGTGATTGCTTTGTTAGACAACGGGGAGCAAGCCAGCATCCAAGAACTAAAGAGAATGAGGACGAAAGCAACAGTGTGAGGTGTGGAGTACATGAGGATATTTAATCATCGTGGTCTCCTCCCTAATGTTTAATAATTTAACCAAACCACTTGGTTGCGATTTAGATCCATGTCTCTCTTTTTAGGCTTGGCCTAATAAATAAAAGATATCTATATTTTAAAGATGAGCTTGGCATCTGCTTAACTTACATACAGAATCCTTTGGTTTGATTTATATATATGTCGAAGCTTGAGTAACCATTAGAAGTGAAAAAGACAAAGGACAAGCAGAAATAAAAATGGGAATCACTCAATCAAGCATATCACGCAAATGGTTGAAAGAAAATTGCCTTTTCAATTCCTTGATTATCTCCGCAGGCGAATATTGCCTATTTGCACACAACAAGCTTACAGAGAGGTGTTCATAAAACTGAATTAAGGATGAACCGAGTACCAGAATGTGAGGATATTTTAGAAAGTTAAAAAGTGTTTAAAATTTGACAAAATTTGCGGATCCTATATTTGTGCAGTCCATTTTCACTAGCAGAAAACCTCCACAGAGCATCTTCATTTCCTTTCTAGACAAATTTGGAGAGTTTTAGGTGAATTTGAACGACGTGATCATGAAATTATGTTGGAGCAGGGTGATGAGGCATGAATTAAGGATGTATAAACATATCATAAACTGAACTTTGTTGGTGCAGAGGGTTTATATTATTAAAGGATGACTAATTCATAGGAAAAATGCTCAGAAACTGAAGTCATCATATTGAAAGTAAAACTTGGTAAAATTTGTCTGTTGTGAAACAAGGGTAAAGAGAATTGATACAAGTTGGAATGAGATATAATAAAGCAGGTTTATAAATTATGGGGCACTAAATTTGAGAACTTAAAGCATGAGCATATGATCAGACAATAAGAGAGACTGAAACTTAAACACAGAAATTTGGCCAATATGTAAGTTGCTTATTCCTCAATTCATCTGTCAGTGGACTGATGATACTGCTACAGTTGTCAAGGGATACGAGATATTGTAGTATTGGTACAATTCTGGCCAAAGGCTATGTATTTGCTGAAATTTTGTGGTACAACTGTGCAATTAAGACCATTTCTACCAGACAGATTGAATATCTTGTGGAATCAACCAAGGGAGACCTATTGCATATTCGGAGAATTTCGTTAAAATTAAATGCTTGGTTTCTTTGACGCCGTTCTAGAGATAAAAGAAATTCATACCAAGCATATCCAATGTCGAGCAAACCCCTACTCCGCAACATGTAATTACATTCACAGTGAGTTTACTTATATAACGTTATGTCAATCAAATTAGGAGCAAACGGTTGATATATAGTTGATCTTTTGATACCAAATTCAGTGTATTCCCATTGCCATATCCACTTACTACATATAACCAAATATGACAAGACCCCAAAGTCCAAGACTCATAAATTATGTCTGGAAGGAATCATGATCCCATATTGTTCCTTTAAAACGTCATCCACACCCACCACCAGAACCATATATGCTGAGATTTGATTTCTTACAGTATCAGTATATGTCACTGAGCAGTAAGCAGTAAGCCAAGGCATCTGATGCTATATAGCCTGTAAGTGTAGCTCTGCCAATATGTTCAATTATTCCATTCTCCTAAAACACCACTATCCCTCCCTCTCTCATCTTTTATCAAGATTCCAATTCTTATTTCACTGAGTGAACTGCCGCTATAAAAAGGGTCGCTTCACAAGTACCCCGTAAGTGAGGTCATCTGAGTTTGATAAACTTTAAATCTTCACATCTTAGTGAAAGAGTTTCAAGAAGTACTAGTATGGCATCAATGAAAGCTGAAAGGGTAGTTGGCACTCAACTGTTTGGGCAGGCCAAGAAGGAAACTGCCATTGCCAAGGGCGGCGATGGGGCAGCCAAAGCTCCAGCATCTAAGGCAGCCCCAAAGAAGGCTGCAACAAAGCCTCAGCCACCCAAAAAGAAGGTACGCCCTGCATAAAATCATAGATATGTATGTAGACCCCATGGTTTCATATTCACATTTGGGTTATGTTCTTGAGCTATTCTCATGTTAATTAATGGTGATTGCATACAGGGTAAAGGTGGAAAAGCTGCAGCAAAGCAGTACCCAAACTTGCCAATGAAAGCCCATTACAAGAGAAAAGCTTATAGGAAATGATTTCAATTCGTATTGCCTCTCCTAGTATTGAAACTTAATTTGGACTTTGTAATCAATGAGTGCAAGCGTGGGAGCTTTGGTGTCATCCATGTAAGTCATCTCAATGAAATAAAAATGCGTGTTTAGCTATGGGCTAATTAGTATGCCTTTTTTGGGGCAAAAAAAAAAAAGAGTAAGAACACCACCACTGTTTTTTAGTAATAATTGCTTGGAATCAACAACACCACTGTTTTTTTGTAATAATTGCTTGGAATCAAACCCAAATAGTCAAATACAGCGCAAAGCCATAAATACATGTAATAATTGTTCTATCATAGATTCATAATTATACAGGTTTTCCCCCTTGAATCTCTCAACGTGATAAAAAGGTGAATAAAATCTTTGTTCTATGAGAAGAGAATAGTGGAAAACTTCTGAAAGTTACCCAGAAATAAGGGGTAAAAGCTTCACTTGTCATTATGATATGTACAAAATGAGTACATTAAAGCAACAAGAACCCCATGGATTTTAGGGCTGATAAATGTGAGTCAAAAAATGGTTAGAATGGGCTAACTTTGTGAGCCAACTTCAACATAAATTCAGGTACAAGCCGTCTTCTTTGTGGAGCCACTGCATCTTTGGCAAGGGCCTCTGGGTCACCTTCATGAATGATAGCTACTAAATCTTCAAACATGTCATCTCTACCACCCCGCATCGGATCCTGATAAAAATCCACCAAAAAATCCAAGCATTAGGGCAAATTCCAGTTTTAAGCGGAATGAAATAAATGGTTACGCCATTGAGTGTTGCTAGATTGAAAAACTGCACAACCCCAATGGTTTTCCTATGCAAAGAGTAATCTGACAATGTAAACCAAATAGGAACCATCTTTTAGCGCTCCCTTACCTGAAGGAACAAATCTGTGTGAGTCTTCCCTTCATACAGAAACGCATCAGCTTCCACTCCAAGTCTCCGAAGAGTTTCTGCAAAATTCTTGCTGCCACAAGACAACATGTTAGTCAAAGCCTGTGGCTTTATACTTTTATTTTATATGATCTGAAGGATAATCATATGTCGTAATAGAATATTTGACTCTAGTTTAGTGAATGAAACATTAAGTTATAAGAATTAATCTTTAAAGAGCCAACTGTAGACATTCACACCATTTAAATTTAGAAATAATTATAGGCAATCAAATCATTCATTTCAGGGGAGACTTATACCTGGCATCTGATGGTATGGAATAGTCTGCAGTACCATGGAATAAAATAATGGGTGGTAGGAGAGAAGCTGCATTTCTAACATTCTGGTCCTGAATCATGACTTCGGGAGAAAAACGGTGCAACGATTGTTCCCCTTCCATTATGCTGTAAGAAGTTTTGGAGTCATCAAAATTAAATGCAAATCTAGAAGAAATTATGGCATTACAAGAGTATATGTGTGATCAACTCTCAAGGAGACCAAGAACGTCCATACCCTAAAAAGATTGAACGGTATAGACCTCTACTGTGGAAGTGATCTACTAAGTTAAACAAATTGTACCTGTTTGAGCGTGTCAGAATGAAAACCATAAGTTCAAACATTTACATGCAAACAAAAGAATCGTACAAGAAGAATACATGAAATAGAGCAGCAGATGAAATTAGAAAGAATAGGATAGTGGATGAAGAAAAAAAAAACAAGTATAATATATTGCAGAACTCGTAACTTCAATATTAGAAAATATATAAATAAATTCATAAATTTACCCATTTTAATCAAAACATTCATCAACTATAAATTTAATAATCATAAGAACTCTAAACTGTCATTAGACCATAGTTGCACTATCAAGTGCGGAAGCTACACTCAAACATATACAACTATACAATATAAACTCAGTTTATTCATCACTAAGCCCCCATATTAAAGTCAGATTATGAAGTTACAATTCAGATATTTATCACTTTAGAAGGAAAAGGTGACCCCAAGAATTTGGTCAAGAATAAGTGATCCAATTATGCTACGCGATTACTAAAGTCTGTAATTCCCACTAACATATTTTATATTTATATTAAAGATGTTTCCTAACTATTGGCCACAAAAAAAAAAAGAAAAAAAAAAGATGTTTCCTAACTATCTAGTTTATCATCCTAATTCCTACAGCTGTGGGTCAATTCCACTAGAATGCATTGTCATGTTAATTGGTATAATCTAATAAGGTTCATTAAAACGAGGAAGACTGCGACAGATTTCACATGAGGAACATTAACATTTACCCTCCAGATAGACCAAAGTAAGCCTTTATCTGGGAGACGCTCCACGAAGAGCTTTCTCCTTCACCAGCCTCTTTGATTGCCTGCTCAATGAATGTGCATGCAGCAATATGTGCACCAGCTGATTGTCCCATCAAATAAATCCTGCACAAACATAGCATGCAAAACACCTACTTTAGCAATAAGATCACCTCCATGATTACTACACAAAAAATAAAAAAAACAGAGATTATGTGACCTATTAGGATCCCCTCCATATTCAGCAATATGATTGCACACAAATGAGATCCCTTGAGAAGCATCCTGTACCATATCACTGATAGTACCCTGAGGGAAATTTCTGCGTGAAGTTGTCATAACAAGACAATTATTAGAGATGGGTATCTGTGAACACTTTAAGCAATGCACTTTATTCTGAATTTACTGACCTAAATGCATCAAACTGGTATATACTAAATCTAATTTTCTTTTCAGGATGCAACATCTATGTTTATTATTTCAAAATTCACACAGTAATCGGCTAATAAGAGGCCAACATTACAGTTTTATACATGTAGTTCTTTTGGACTTCCACCAACTTCACAATTTTAGCATATTCATCAAACGACATTTCTTGTTGATATGAAAAAATTTAATGGACTATATCTGTTACTAGATTAACTAGTCAATAAAAACAATTTACAAGTTGCCTCATATACTTGAAAAAGAAAAAGATCCGTCTATAGTTCATTAACAAAATAGCTAAAGGGTGTTGGTGGCTAACCATGGACAGGTGGCTTTTGAACTCCTCAATTAATCTCAGTGAGGAACACATCCCCAGTAGCAATAAAATACAGTTACGGATTCCACAAGTAATCTTAGAAATTCTTATAAGGACAATTTCTGACACTATCAAGAATTAGGTTGCACTAAATTATTTTCATAAATATTATTTCAGAGACTCAAATATCCACATAATTCTTTAAGGAACTTCAAATGGAAATGAGTTTCACTGGGCTATATAGCATATTTTTATTTATAGTACATGCTTGCTTGAGGTAATAAAGTCACCTGTAATCTATACATGCCACTATGATGTCTCTCTCTGATAACTGCTGTCCTAAAAGAGAACCCCATGCTTTGTAACTGCATAAAGAAAAACTAAAACAGATTAAAATAGATAATTAAGCAGGCATCAGTTACAAGAAAAAGGCAACTAATTGATCATATTTGAACCAAAAAAAAGCAAAACTATGACACTGATCTACAGCTCGAACATAAGAAATCATGCTACCTATAAAAGTGACCTCAGTCTCCCTTTACTTTTTATTTAAAATAAATAAATACTTTAAGTTGAATTATACAACCAAACAGGTACCACCATTCACGGCTTAAGATTTACATTGTGAAAACCTATAGAATAGAGCAACATCACTCACCCAATGATCCAGGCTCCACCAGTTACAAATGCAACGACTGGCTTTGACCCTTCAGTATTTTTGGGTAGATACAGATCCAGCCTGCAGAACAAAAAATTTCAGCTATTAATGCTGCAAATCCAGTTGATGCAGTGCATTAATTCATGCACAGATGTGGTTGGTTCAGGCATTGGGGATTTCATATATCCTACCTATTTCTTGGTTTATCGCCATAGACTATACTTCTGCGGACCTGACTGGAGAAGAAATAATAATAGCCAACTGCAAAAAGAAAGGCAGACTAGTTATGCTCCCCTGGATGGTAATTTCTGAATCCTTTGTTATGAGCATGACAATGCCTACAAAGTGCAAGGTTTAATGTCTGAAGTGGACAAGAAAAAAAAAAAACTATAATGTCTAAAAGGTATGCAAGAACTAAACCATAAATGCGTGAAAATTTAAGATGGATACATAAATGTTACACACCTTGAATAAAACCTGGCATAAGTAGAAATGAATAAACTCCGAGGGAAAGAAATCTTATTATCCATCTGTAGCCTACCCTGAATAAAGACATATGATCAGGAAGCATCTAATTGTAGGGATAGACTTGAAGAATCTTAAAGAAACATTACAAGATACAGTCGAAATTCCAAAATCCTAAACAGATTTGTACCATCTGAAAATAATCTCATCTCTCTTTCTAAGGTGACAACATCCGGGTGATTAGTTTTATACATTACAACTTTCTAAAGTTATTTTGTTCCTTATATGAACCATAGTCTACTTCATACATGTCCAAACCTTCGAGTTCAGATTTTCTTTAGCTACATGTAAAAGGGTAATCTGATTTCTTCAAATGCAATAAGATCAATATTAATTGCACAAGTTTCCATCTAAATTATCCCACAATCTATTCCTTTTTTAAAGTTATGAAGTTATCTAATGAAGATTGTCTTCTTAACCCAAAATCTTGCTTCCAAAAGCACACCAGATCCAACTACAATACTTAAAATCTTTAACTTGTTTTACTTGGGACATGTCACTTCAAAAGATATCATTTTGGAAACGATTCTGACTCGGTGTTCAATGTTACCAGTCTCAAATGATAACCAAATAGCTCTCATTCTGAAAGTTAAATACTTCATTCAAATCCTAACATACAATTCAGTTATACACAGATTCACAAACAACCTATACGACCAAATGGGTAGTAAAAAAAAATCACAAACACACCAAAACAGAGCAATTCTCATATAAAGAAAAGAAATTTTGTGTACCCCAGATACTTCAAAAGCTTCAAACTTAAACGGGTGACCAAGTAGGTCTGCTCGGCAGTGTGGCCCACCTCGCTGCTTAAAGACTGGCCGAGGCCGTCATCGGAGTACGGACAAAGGGAGATGTCACTGTTGACCCGGCGCCGCCGCTGCTGGTGGTTGTTGTTGTTGTTGTTGTTGTTGCTGGCAGTGGTGGTGCTCGAGAAGCTTGAGACCCTTGGGAGAAGGGGCTTAACAATGGGCATGCACTTTTCTTCATCATCAAAACGTGAAAAATTGATGAACCTAGCTGCTGGGTCGTCGTCCTCAGCTTTGGACAGCAATTTCTCTGTGGCAGCAGCTGGAGGTGGGTGGTACGTTATAGGTAAGATTTGTTGGGATGGCATTTTGAAAATTGAAAGCAGATTTTGAAAGGCAGATTTGAGCTTTTTGGGATGTTGGACTTGGCGGGCTTTCGAAAGAGCGAATCTGACAGTTCTCAGATTCGAGATCATCGAGAGAAGCAGGGGCAAGAAACCATTGAAACAATGTTGAACATTTGGTTTTGCAGAGAAGAGGCCAGACCAGAAAGAAGGAGAGGGGAAGTGGGGGTGTGGAGGCCAGTTGTGTAATGCCACGTGGCGAGTTGTCATGGGTTGAGTAAACTTTGTTTTTGGAGAAGTTGGAATTGGTCGTCTAATGTGTCCGTCTTGTCGTTGGTTTCCGTCCCGTCTTGCTTTGTTTAACGGCTATGAGTTCATGACGCAATAGGGGTTGTTTGGATGCTACTTCGAAATTACATCATTTTTGTTGAGCGAGAACTGAAATAAAACTAGTTCGGACATAGTGCCCAAACATGTCTTACGTTTTACCACCCGTTTGGATTACTACACAACTGCCCTGATTGGAACAATGTTGTCCATGACTCGTCCATGACTCAGCTATTCTTGTCATGTTCTCAATCGCGGGGTCAGAAATTATGTGCGGATCTTTTGTAAATTTTAGAAAGGAAATCTTTAGAATCTAATGGGTTAACACATTTTAAATCCATTAACTTTGGATCATTTTTTATTTTGCACTGTAATCTTTAAAATTCTGTAATTTACACTTGAATGTTAAATATATCTTTTAATTTTTATCACCCATTAAATTGACTATGTTATGGCTCTTTTGATAATTTATATTGCTTAAGTGAAAGTTATAGACCCAATTTTTCTTATGCGGCAAGTAATTCACTCTCGGTTTTGTAGGACATATGTCATTTTAGACATGCATGGATAATTTAGGCTAGGAAATGGTATTTGATTTTACGAAAAAAAATTTCAATAAAAATTTAGGTTATCTCCTTGTCACACACCGCATAAGAAAACATGTAGATCCATAGCTTTAACATAAGTAAACAACGGTTAAAATAATGATCAAACATGGTCAAACTAACGTTTGGCAAAAATTGGAAAGCATAAGAAAACATGTAGATCCATAGCTTTAACATGGTCAAACTAACGTTTGGCAAAAATTGGAAAATAAATATAATTTTAGGGTGTACATTGTACTGTTTTGAAAATTACAATGCAAGTGGAAAATGATCCAAACTTGGAGGATGCAAAGTGTAATGAACCCAAATCTAATAATGCAGGGTAAGAAGCATGATATTGGGCTTTCACTTCCATATTATTATTATTAAGTAAGCTACTTTAATTGGGCTTCCCAGCTAGTTAGGGTTGTTCCAACTTCCAAGTAAATGGGAGTAGTGTAGGAACCAAACACTACGTACGTAGAGGAAGATCAGTCGCTCAAACTTATGACAGATGGGCTTTCTCCAATTTACTCTTCATACCCATGGGCTTCAGTATTTCAGAAGTCTAAAACTGCACCCCAGCTCCTTGCAATTGTTTGAAGACCTTGATATGAAAGACTCAAACAAAAACACAATAATACGAATTCTCTTTTCTTACCAATCATGGAAATGATCATGCATCCACTGTGGTTGCGTTGATAGCTAGCTAGCCAAAAGAGCCAATTGGTCAAACCCATTACTCTTTTGCAAAAAGCGTATGTTGCAAATTGCAGTGGTTCAATTTGTTAAACAAACACAGTAATATTTTTCTTTTTCTTTTGCTCATAAAGAATCCTAAAGAAGTGATTGAGTGATGAGCAAAGCATATGGGGTCAAGAATTATGTTAAATCAACCAAAAGATGAATAATTATTGCTTATAATTAGATGATATGCGTTTCTAAATGGTTAACTTTTCTAAGGATAAGTACATTAATCCAATAATGCGTCTCCCCATTAATTGCTAGCACTAGTACTTGGACACACACATAATGTGATGTTAGCTTATATAGGCACATAGGATTGAGTCCTATTATATATAAATTTATAAACATATCATTTTTAGTCCAGACCTTACTAGGGCTCAGTGAGACCGTGGAATTAATCTTTAACAAGCTAGNGTAGAGTGGTTTCCCTGCGTATTGGCAGTGAATACGTACTATTGTAATAAGAATGATTGGAGTGTCGGTGTTTATTCCAAGTAGTACTGTTTTGAATCCTCATAGGCTGAGATTTACCTCCACTTTTAGCCTTTTAGGGAAGTGAAAGATTCAATGGGATTCGATGGGTTGATATATATATATGCTGATAAAGACTCAACTTTAAAATGTTGAACGTTCTTTTGTAAGTTAGTACCTGAACTTGATGATCAAAAGTTATAAGGACTTGTTTTAATATATATATATATCTTCGTTTTGCCTTCTTTTCTTACTGAAATCAATTCATGGGATATCAAATATATTAGCTCCAGAACGTAAGATTCGATCAAGAAATGTGCCAAACTTTTTTTTTTTTTTTAAATGGTATGTATTGTTACAATTAATATATGAAAAGAAAGTNATGTATTGTTACAATTAATATATGAAAAGAAAGTGAAGTCTAATATTTGGTTTAACCTATAGATATATCCAGCTAATTTTGTTTTCCACCTTAGCCCATATTAACTTTATATATAGATTATGTGGTGAAACGCATGCAGTCCATTAAAAGAGTCGTGAGTTGCCTTTGTTAAGAAATCGACCTCAACTTTTTAGTCTGTTCTTTCATAAAGTTTGTAAGGTTTCTTTCTTTTAGATATAGATGATGATATTCTGAACAAACAAACAAGCGCTAGCTGATATAATTGTGCAAACTTATAATTGGCCGGGGTTGCTTATATTCAAGATCGATGGAAATGAGTGAGTGATATTATTGATCAATTGTATGGCGATCCTCTTGCCAAATATATCAACCCAGTCCTGAGAGCTTAATTAATTAAGTGCTTTAACCACAAACCAAGACAATCTAGAGTTCTACTTTCTATATAAGCTATTTCCCTTGCTCCCTTTCGTTTTCCAATCTTTTGCTGGTTGCCAAACACCCATTATAATGTACGTCCTACTCATTCTAATTAACCTCAATTCCCCAACTAATCTCATGCCAGTAATTATTAGATATCACCGACCGATCGAATTGCCTATATATATATAATTATATATGTAGGGAGTACTTTTTAGTTGAACATACTGATAATTTTCACCTGTAATAAGAATATGTGAGGTTAATTTCTTTGATTTGAAAATTTAATAATCATATTCCTCATCCATTAAATCCTCTTGTTAATTAAATATTTCCAAGGAGAGAAAAGCAAATGATTAATTAAATATTTCCAAAGAGATAAAAGCAAATGTTATGGGAAAATAGTAGAATAAGTGAGAACAAGCTAGAGGCAACACAAATAGCAATGATGATAAATAGATACTAATTCTAATGGATGCTTAGTCTGTATACCATTAAGTTGATTAAATTTGGTTTACTTAATTAGTACATAACATATAATTATATGTATGGTCTACGTTTCTCTAGCTTAGAGATTCAAGAATATATGCATATATATTAATAATCGAGTTAATTAATGGCCCTCTTTGAATCAATGGGCATGCCGAATTTGATCGATTAGCTAGCCAAGCCACAGCTTATGTCAGCTGGGTACGTGTAGTGGGATTCTCTCCCACCACAAAAATATATTTAACTAATTAATGCATGTGATCATAAAAACTAATTAAAAATGTATTAACAATCTCAGACTAATTAGAATTGAGAAAGGAAAAAAAATACATTAATTAATTAACCTAGCTGATGGAATGTGCCAAACTCATCATATTGCAGGTACAAATTAAGGTGCAGCCAATTGTGTGAAAACAAGTTTGTGATTGTGTCTGATGAACCGTGCACGTACGAAACACTTAAAGGCAGGTGTACTGGTGCATGCAATATATATATATCCACAAGAACACGTACTCAAAAAAGTAGTGTCGTCTTTTCAGATAGATTTTAGATCAGGCAGTCAAATTATAAGTGAGATGGATTAGTACTCCATTTTTTTTTTGTATTTTACAACTCTTGGATTTATCAATTGCGAAGAGACTTTAATTTGTATTCAAGTACCAATTATGGGAAATGACCAAACTATATAGAAAGTTAATTTAAAAGCCGAAATCTGACTCCTATGAGGGATTATCTCGATTAGCTGTTTTATTAAAATTCTTATGTTGCATTTGGATGAAGTAGTTTGAAAATATTAAAGAATTTATAAATAATAGAATTTAAAATGATGTGATTTATTTGGCAAACATATAAGCATAATAAAATTTAAAATACAAAATTTACAGTAGGGTTTTATTTTTAATGTCATTAATTATATA
>QANT01000060.1:0-58792 GCA_003254885.1 Purshia tridentata
GGTAAAGGCCCAAACCGAACCGGTCCGAACCGGTTTTTCGGTACGACTCGGTACTCGGTTCATCATTCTCGGTTTCGGTTTCAGTTTCCATGCAAGCTAACCGGAGGAGTTCGGTTCGGCACTCGGTTCATCATTTTCGGTTCGGTTCGATTCGGTTCCCCAGCCCTGCTTATCAACCTCATGCATGGGATCTTAGTCCTCCAAGAGTTGCATCTTAATTTGATTATTTTATAAAAATAGTAGGGTATGTGTTAGGAATTAGAATATGATGGGTATATGGTTGGATTTCCTATAACATCGTAAAAAAAGTCAAAACTCATTTTTTATTTTTATAGTTTTGGGTCAAGTTCTACTTCAGTCTCGATAGCTTTAATTACACTGTTTTTTATCTTGTATTTTTTCAAACTATTGCAATTTAAACACATATTAACATTTTCATTTATTAAGATCTTTAAATATGTTACACTTTAGTCACAAACTTTACAAAATGTTATGATTTTGATTTTGGTCATGTTAGCAATTCATTTATAGTTTTAACAAATTAATGGACGAAAGATACTAACATGAACTAAATTGTAATAGATTGTAAAGTACAAAACCATAATCAAAACAATTATTTGACCTAAACTACACGAACCAAAAGTGAAATTAAGCCTAAAACATCCCAAAAAAAATTAATACCTCAAGAAAGATAAATATGGAATTTGCATTTAAGAATTAAGATTTCAATTAAACAGCTAATGCCCATATATGAGCAAAAGAGTGAGTATGTCCTGTCCCATCTAAAATACTGAGTTGACCCTTCTAACATTTTTTTTTATTTCTGAAAATTCATATTCTACCCTTATATCAATTAACAAAATAAAAAAATAGATATGAAATTAAGGACAAAGTAAGAAGTATGGGAGAAGTATTGTATAGGAGGGTCAAGTCAGCTATTTAGGGGGTAGATATACAATTATTCAAACTAAAATCCTCAAATTTGGTTGGGGACTTGTGGGATAGCTGATGGTGCTTGGATCAAGTGATGCGGCGGCAGAGGGTAATCCCATCGCCCACAGAAAGTTGGCAAATTTCGATCCTTCGATCAATGGCGAGGGCCTTGTTGAGCTCCAAAATGAATTCCTTATGAGGCCGAATGCGATTCAATGGTGCATCAGGTGGGGCCACCACAGATCCACCCCATAGGGTGTTGTCGTAGACAATCAGTCCCCCAACCTTCACAAGCTCAATGATCCTCTTGTGGTAGTTCAAGTAATTTTCCTTATCAGCATCCACGAAGATGAAATCGAATGTCCCATGATATTTTCCCTACATCATTTTTGGTTTTGATTAAATGGGTAATCAAGCACCAGAGACCCAAGAAATGGTTTAGAATTAAAGATAAGTTAAAGGTTTCAATGTCGTTTCTTGTGAGCAATATATTATGGACTTACATGTTCAATCATTTTATCAAGAACAGGTAGGGCTGGACCTTCTTTAAACTCAATCTTGTGAGCAACTTGAGCTTTTTGAATAATAGGCAAACCCAATTGGTAGTCTTCACTGCTGATATCCATGGCCAGTATCTATAACGATAGTATTCAAATTATGTCTCTAATTAAAAGAGAAGGAAAGAAAATCGAAATTTTATATATGAACGGATGAAATGCATCTCAATATTCATATTTCTATATATCATACTTATTAAAATGCGAACATTCAGAAAAAGCAGTATCAAGAATCGATCACTTATTTTAAAAGAAATTTACTAAGTATTCGGCGGAATTACCAAACACTCGATATCAAGTGCAAATGTACATATATTTGTACCTAAACATCTTCGATCTATGTATAATCAATTATTAATATATTTAAGTCTTGAAATTTGATACCGATGATAATAAGGATTAGATGATGACCTTTCCATCGTGGGGAAGAGCGAGGGCAGTGGCAAGCAGAGAGTAACCTGTGAAAACACCAATTTCCATGGTGTTCTTGGCATTGATAAGCTTCACAAGCATGCCCAAGAACTGTCCTGCATCAGGTGAGGTTGTCATGATGCTCCTGTAATTAATTAATGGTTTCAGAAAAAGAAATAAGGTTCGATTAGTATATATTATTTAGATCATCTTTATTGATCATCAATCTATAACCTAAACATACAAACATATGTATCATATATGTACGTCACGTCACGTTATATCATTTTTACATGCACGTACATAAGCCAATCGATCTGATAGAAACTTAGGGATGTAAATCTAACTACCCCAAAGTAAATTTTGATGTATGAAATCACCACTTTACCAAGGGTGTTTTGAGGTCAATTGGCGGAGTTCTTTCATGGGTTCTGGCTCCCTTGGATATGCACTGGTTTCAAGTATGTACTATGCCAAAAATAAAAACAAAGATCAACAACAAATTAAGCAGGGCTAATTAATGCAAGAATTATGAGGACCTCCAATTAAGATATATATCTTTCATGGGTTCTGGCTCCCTTGGATATGCACTAGTTTCAAGTATGTACTATGCCAGAAATAAAAACAAAGATCAACAACAAATTAAGCAGAGCTAATTAATGCAAGAATTATGAGGACCTCCAATTAAGATATATATGAGTACTTGGTAAAGCTCATTGCTCTGTAAGATAGTCTTGGAGCCAATTTCCACTCCACCGGCTTGGCTTTGCTGCCCTTTGTGATTGGAAGCCATTATCGGCAGCGCGTTCGATCGATATGTCTTTTAAAAGAGGCCCCATTGGCTGTTTTATGGTAACATTTTTTGTTAGCTCCATTTCATAGACCTCACTCCCTGGACCATCCCATCCTAGCTATATTGAATACATTAATTGGCAGTGCCCCAATGGCAAGAAATGGTGCATTAGTAGGTATGAGATGAAATGTAAATTTATACATCATAAATTTAAACTTTTTCGAGCACAAAAATACCTAAATTTGCCAGTGATTTACAAAAAATATTTGACTTTACCTTCTTATTTTTTTTGTCGAAATGATACTTCATTGAAGGAAAAAGGAAAAAAAACAACACAAGAATACGAGGGTTGAAGGGCATAGTGCCCAACTCTAAACCCTATCATGCAAGAAAAAACAAGCAGGAAAACAGCAACAAAGAAAGCATAAATTGAAACAAAAGAAAATCCCCGAGGCTCGAGCTAGGTGGCCACACAGGAGACCATCCTTGTCTAAAACAAAAAGTAAAGAGATTGGAGGCCTAGTGACCTAATTTGAAGGGCACACTAGACTCTACCTTGGTAACCCAAAATGGAATTAGATTAATTAGTATTACACATTACTAATACGTTGACAAATAAGATTGTTGAGGAAATTAGCCGCCCATTTTAATTATGACAGAGACGCCATTACAGTCAAGGCATCCTCACTCAATTAATCAAGATGTACCTTCAAGGAGGGAATAAGATAGTGGCTAGGGACCAATTTATCCCACTAAGCCATTTTTCCTCTATTATATTTAATAGGGGATTTGTGCTTAACTACTCTAGTTACTGGAGACAAATTTTTAGGTATAATATACCGTTAGGTGATTGTTGATGCAAAAATCTGTCGATGACCCTTGCACACAACTTAAATGCAGGTTATTGATGACGTGGTGAGTTGAGCGACCAAGCGGACGATCCGAGCGCGTCAACTGATTGCCTTCTGGATTTTTTCCTGCACAATGAACGAAAAAGGGCACCGGTGTGGTACCGGCCGGAGATACTCCGATAGCAAAGTCAGAGAAGTGCAAGAAGAAGGATGCAAGAAGTGCTGAATAACACAACTAGAGCTTGGGAAGGAGATGAAGGAAAAGAGGTAAGATTTCTGGGTAAATTTTGCTAGAGCTTGGGCTAGTTTTTTCAGATTTCTGTGTGTCCCCATGCCTTGTGATTGTGCTCTTACTTATAGGCAAAGGGATTAGGATATTTTGGCTGGCCAGTAGGTGTGATCATGGCTGATCATAGGTCTTAGAGGCTAAGCTTGCAGAATAGGCTGGAGTACTGACAGGTTTCTCATTTAATGTAAGAGGGATGGCTGCAAGTTGCATGCATTAAATGGAAAGCAAGGCAGAGTGGAAAGGCCATAAATGCAAAGCATAAAGTTACCTTCGGAGTGTCAGGCGCAATAACTACCATCTGGGTTTGTGTTCGGCTCGGAAGAGGATGAGTCGAGGCTGATCACTCCGATCCGAGTGGGGCTTCCAGTGGTGGTAGACCTGTGAAGAAATTCAGTACATCCAGGCAGTGTTCGAATCGGAAGGCAGTTGGGTCCGATCCAAACAACAAGCTGTCAGAGCAAACGAACAGGTAGTTTGCCGAAGGAAGACACTCAGACATACTCCGATCTGAACTCAGAATCCGATCCGAATGACTGGTGAATTTTGCAGATCTTGCTTCTAACGATAAGTCAACATGACTGGTTCGGATCGGATCCGACAGTAAGATCCGATCCGACGGAGTTGCATAGATGGACCGTTGACGGTGGGTCGCGAGACGGAAGCCAAATCTGAGGTCCCACGTGATCAGAATGTTGACCGTTGACTTGAGTGGGGGTGGTATCCCCAAACAGTGATATAATCAATTTAATTGTAAAGGGCTCTTCGGGAGAAATTGTACTTGTGAGCTCTCCCATATCTTTTATGAGAAGAATGAGGTGGATGATGAGCTCTCTCACTTTGGGTACTCCTTAGAGATGGGCCTCTCTATATGTGGTTGCAAGAAACAAAATGAGGTTAAACATAAGAACAAATTGGTAGCGTGGTAAAAATGTAAAATATCTCATTGAGGCATCAGAAATATATATAGGCCGGCCCAGCACAAAATTTTAAAGCTCGGGCCATCCAATTGAATTTGGTGTTAGTATTGGGCCAGGCTTTGTTTGCATGTATGTCTGATTTTGATATGGTTCAAGCTATTAAGACCACTTTTTTTTATTGAGTTGATCATTTTTAAATCATTCGACACTTGTAGGTCGAAATTTTTGTATTATTTGACGGTCAATTACTGAATTTTTTTGTATATTTCGATATTAAACTGTCGAATCAGTATATAATTTTTTGTAAAAAAAGATAACATAGAAAAAGTTAATCTAAAATATATTAGGATGATCAACTTAATTAAATGGTCGGAATAGCCTACGTCTTTGATATTCTTGTTTATTTGTTTCTTTATTTTTTTATAACAACATCTACCATTATATTTTAGAGTTTGAAATATGAACCTTTTCGTCCCGCTTGGGCATCTTTTGAACAAGCTAGGCAGAGAGAGAGAGAGAGGGTATAACACTATAACGGCTGGCTTTGGAGAGTGAGCGAGTTTTGTTTTGTTGTATTTACTGAGATGGAGCTGACACGAGGCTGAGGCTCACACAGACACTAAACAGTGTGAAAGTGAGAGTCTCACAGACTCACAGTTTCACTAACCATACAAGCATTTGCCAATTGGTTTGGTCAACAGAAACCATGCATGACACCTTGCTACCATATTTGTACTCTACTCCTTAATTGCAATATTAATGACTCCAAACCAGCTTTGGAAATTTCGCATTTTCCTAGATTTCAAGTATCCCCTTTAAAATAACCAACTCTCCTCCTTCGTCCTCACCATATATGCCTTCTTCATCTATATACTTCCCAATTCACTTGGTTCACAGAGTGAGAGAGATATAAGAAACCGATTGTGTTATAGGCTTACAGTCACAGCCTTAGAGCAAAGGCACCCAATTCTTGTCTCAACCTCTTCGATCTCACACCATTTGGTATAACACCTTCCTTCACTTAATTGCTTGTGCCTGTCATGATCTGTTGATTCTTTGTTGTATGCGCTTTTTATAGCCAAAACTTTTGTTTCTCAATTGTTTTGCTCCATTAAATCTACTTTCTCTTGGTTTTTTTTTTTTTTTTGGTTTTTCTTGCCCCAATTAATTGGTTTGTTAATTGGATATATTCATACCTAACAATTGTGGATTATGAATTTTCCATCCTAAAAATATGATAAGAAAACATAACAAGTTGCTCATCTGAGTCTCTTTGAAGCTTTTAATCAAACATCTTGTCTTCACTTTAATGAAAATATGAATGAATAAACTAAATTATTAAGATAATATATTATGGAAACTTTGGTATCTTGAGGGTGATAGGCCCCACTCAACTCTATATAAATCTGTAAATACTTATTGAAATACAGACGTGTGTGCACGTATTGCGCTTCATTATTTGCTTTTCTATGGTAGGAAATGATCCTTGGTAATTAACCTCTATTTTTACCTATGACTAGAATTCAAGTGACATTGAGGTGGGAGGGAAATGGTACATTTTGATTCAAATTATATTGTTTGTAAAGAAAATGAATTAATTTCTAACTTTTTATGCATCTATATATAAGGAAGAATTTGGGTGTTGATTTTGCATGCTTGGATGTATAATGTCCCTATAGTCAAAATGCAGTCTTTACTAGAAAAATTAAAAGTGGTCAAGAAATAATAAAAAAAACAAAAAAAACCTTCCTTTGCTATGATTTGTTGTTCATGTCCAACTTTAAATTATTGTTTCAAAAATTTTGTTTGGGCCCTTTGTTGGGCCAAATTTTGTTTGGGCCCTTACTATGATGCTATTGATAAATTATAATACTAGCTTGGACTGGACTGGTTGTATTTCTGTGACTATGAATGTGAGAGAGCATTCCTCCTTTGTTTAATATTGCTATTGATATTTCATATACAAGGTTTTCTATCTGTTTATATATGGAAAAAGCTAGGTGTACTACATTTTGATGACATATTATGTACCACTTTTATTAGATAGGTGAGACTTATATAAGTAGGCCGCACTTTTATTAGATAGATTGTACACAAAATAATACCAAAATGTGTTACACCTAACATTATTCTTTATATATATGTATATTTATACTAAACTGTTTGCATATTTAGCTATCTAGAAGTACAAAATAGTATTGTTAATTTCATGTGTTCATAGAAACTCTACTGTTTTTGTTGAGACTTGGCTCAATATTGTTGTCTGCTAAGTTGCTAACCCAAGAAAAAGACAGGTTATAATGGATGATGGTGAAGGCAGCACTTCCAATTCCTATCCAGGACACTTCCATGGTGACCAAAGGTTCAACACTCACAATCTTGGTTTGGACCACCATAATTTAGTCCCATCTGATCATACGTCAATTCACCTTGAGCAAAATGTAATCCCAATTCATGCCCCTGCAAGATCTGGTGATCTAGGGATTCTTGGGGTTGAAGAGAGGCATTGTGAGTCGATGTCTCCCACTAACCCATGTAATCTCAATATGAATACAAGTAATGCAGCAATCGAAAGCAACAACAACAACAACAGCAATGCCAGTCAAGACAGGGCAACAGGTTGATCCGAACATACCCATTTAAAAGCTCTTGATTAGAATGTAATCAAAACCCACCTGCCAGTGATTACTCTAATTCACTTCTGTGATTGCAGGATCCATTTTAGAAGAAAATGATAGGATTTTGGGCATCTGCAAAAGAAGACCACCCAATGAAGATCAGGCTCCAACACAACTTCTTGTGGGTGAAAGCTCAACATCTGCTGATGATCAGAGAATTACTGGACCAAATTTTCAACCACAAGCTGTTCCTGCCCAAAGTGCAAGTGATGCTGATGATGATTTTAGTCAAGAACAGAGCTTCCAGAGAAATGTTCGATCCAGAAGTACTGCAACCACAAACCCACAAGGTGTTTTTGCAGCAGAGTCTGAAATGCAAGGTAGTTTTGGACCATCACCGTCAGGTGCTTCTGCTGCAGCTCGAGAAATGGAGTCTTCAGTACGAGGAGGCAGCATATTATCTCTCAGTCTGAGATGGCCAACAGAGGACATCATACAATCTGGTGATTATCTTGAAAGAATGCCTCCTGGTTTTCGGACTGTTGCTGATTCTCAAACGCTACTCAGGCTATTAAGTCGGGTATGTCAGATGAACTACTGTATTTTCCAGCATTTCTTAGATAATAACTACTATCTGCTATCTATGTTAGGAGTATTTTTGAAAAAATGAAATATAATTATTTATTTAACTGCAATGCAACAGTGCAATTGCAATGGGAGGGACATTGTTTAAACAAAAATGATATTGTGATGCAAGTTTATGAATAAGAAAAACATCGAACAGAGATCTATCATTAAAATCCCAAAATTATGTATTGTTGCACCATGCATTATCTAGATCATACTTGTAATGCATTATCCACCATTAATTTGTCCATATTAATGCTAATTTTAAAGTAAGGTGGCTTCATTTTGAGTTCTATCTTTTGTTGCCATGGCACAGCTTCGAAGTACTATAGCAAATATGCATGCGGCTGAAAACTCAGAAGATGAGGTAGGTTTCAGCAAGATGTATGTGTGTTTTTGTTGATTATACATACCAAGTTCTGTATTAATCAAATTTCTTGTGATATTAGTTAAAAACATTTTGTTTACTTTGGGAAATAACTTACGCTTTAAATTTTTTATGCTCACTTAATTACCATTCTCAATGTTATTCTATGTGCCTTAATTAGGACCCTGACATACATGAAGATATGCGTCTTGATGTCGATAACATGTCTTATGAGGTAAGATTAATATCTGATTCAGTTTGGTTTATTTAAGCATGGAATTTCGATCTTTGCCAATTACTTGTTAAAATTCTTGTATTAAGTATGGAGTTGGTTTCTATTATTAGCAACTATTGGCTATGGGAAACCACATTGGGACAAGGTGGACTGCATTGAGCAAGGAAGTTATTGTGGCACATTTGGGGCAGCAAAAATACCAGTCAATCACAACAGGAGCTCCATTGAATGATGAACGATGCTGCATTTGTCAAGTAAGAGCTCCACTACTCCACTTTATTATTGTTGATTTTCCTTGTATTTTTATCAAATATGTTCACCAAATAATGAGTATTATGCAATTCATTACTTCTTACAAGTAATTGATATATGTAACAACATTTAGCTTATTTGTTTTGACGGTCTTCTTATTTGTTATTTTGTTTTTATTTTGCAGGATGAATATATAGACGGAGAAGATATTGGGAAATTGGATTGCAGACATGAATTTCACTTTGACTGCATTAAGCAGTGGCTCCTGCTAAATAATTCTTGCCCCATTTGCAAAAGGACAGCCTTGGCTCTTAAAGAACCTCCAGGAAAGCTCAAGGGCAAAGCCCACATGAGTTAAAGCCTCAATTTTAAGAATTAGAAAATTTATTGTTTGATAATTAAAGGTAGGGGAAGAAACTATAATGGTGAAAAAGTGAGAAGAGAGGTGAAAGAAGATAGATGATAGGGAAGATCAAAAATTTTTTATACAAAATGGTTCATAAGATAAAATCTAACAACCAAAATTCAAAATTCAATTTTATATTGTGTTTTTTCCCCCTAAGTATTCATTTCTCATTTGTCTTCTCTTTACTTCAAAATATATTTCTTTTTATCTCTTTAGCTATATAGTTAGATACCTTTTTCCGAAAATGAATGTTTTCTTTTTTCTAATTTTGTGATTTGAAAACCATGAATGTGCATTTGATAGGGCCAAATGGGCTAGCCCAGTGCCACAAAATTCAATTTTATATTGTGTTTTTTTTTTTCCTTTAAGTATTCATTTCTCATTTGTCTTCTCTTTACTTCAAAATATATTTCTTTTTATCTCTTTAGCCATATTGTTAGATACCTTTTTCCGAAAATGAATGTTTTCTTTTTTCTAATTTTGTGATTTGAAAACCATGAATGGGCATTTGATAGGGCCAAATGGGCTAGCCCAGTGCCCGAATATATGACCAAGTGTCTTTAGGCTCTTGGGCAGAGCCTGGGCCTAGCCTAATTTGCAATAGAGTTGATCTTGCACAACCCATCCAACCCTCAGGGATAAAAAGTCTATTCTAGATAGATAAGGCCGTGGCCTTCTTTTCTTAGTTAATGTTGACCATATTAATGTCAGGAAATCAATCCGTAATCAGTAGTTGAATTAGGAGAAAATCATTCTTTGTTTTGTTCAATATCACATGATATTTCAACTCATTTCATATGAATAAAGCAAACCTTTCCAACTGTTAACAATTTCTTATTGATAATGATCGAACTGTTTACATATTGAGATATTAAAAGTAGAAAATAAACATTTTCCATTTCTACATCTAACACAGATGACATACATGTCAATATTCCAGGTCTTCCACTGTGTTTTTGTTGAGACTTTGCTCTATTGATGTCTGCTAATGGAAGAAATAAAATACATAATATTGATCATAATGGATGCTGAAGGTAGCACTTCTCCAATTCCTACCCAAGAAACTTCCATGGTGACCAAAAGTTCAACACCAAAATTTTGGGTTGGACCAGCATAATATAATGTTATCTGATACCTCAATTCATGTGCATTATAAGACAATGTGAGATCCCACATTCCAATCCATTCACAACATTATGAATATGAGTAAAGCCGCATTTGAGATCAACAATTCCAATCAAGATAGTGCAATATGTTTACCCTTACATAACCTAAAAAGCCCTAGAGTAAAAACCTGATCAAAACCCACTTGGAACTTGTGAACTATGTAGCTACCACTACTTACCCAGCTGTTTTGGATCACCAACAATTAGGTGCTCCAGCTGCAGCGCCAGTCTTAGAATCCTTGCTCTTAGAAGTGGGCATACAAGCAGCCAGATCTCTTATTCTGAGATGGTATTATCAGGGAGCTAGACACCATCTGGTAATTATGTTGAAAGGGTGCCCCCTGCTTTTTGGCCTAGGCTGCTCTCAGAGGTTGAGCAGGCTATTTATTTGGGTATGTTAGATAAACTACTATCTTTTCTAACATCCCTTAGATAAACTACTATCTTTTCAAACAATCTCTATTGTAGGTGTTTTAGAGCTTTCAATGGTATGAAAAATATGGTGAAAGAGGGAAAAGGCAATGATGGAGGGTTTGAAATAGGGACAGCAATGGAAGATGACAAGATGGAAGAAGAATAAAATAGGGATATATATTACGAAATATAAGATGTAGTTGGAGTGAACATTCCTACCGACAAATTTTCTTTCATAGTTTGGGTAGATGCTTTCTATTTCTCAAGGTATAAGCTCTGATATAGGTTTGGTGATATGGAGGGCTAGTACCAAGGAGAAAAGTAACCCTCCTACTACATGGTTGCATATGCAATTCTTTGACACTACATTATTCGGCGAGTTTCAGAGTTAGAGAATATAACATTTTATAGGGGCGAATAACCATAATTTTCCTACCTAACACATTCCTTATATGTGTGAATATTCGCAGAATATTCATAGTGTATACTAGAATATGACATTGTTAATTGTAGGCGCATTTTGAATTTTGGTGAGTAGGCAAATACTTGTCAGGTTTTGTATACAATTAAATTCTTTACTAGTATTGACATGTGCGGTCCGTACGAATGTGTAAAACATCCACAGTCGTGGATCTCACTATGAGTATCATATGATCTATTGAAAGTTTAAATCTCTCACGCGCCACGTATAAGACTAGTGGTAACATGTTTTTTCATTAATGATATACCATAAAAGTTATCCTATGGTTCCCACCTAACTCTTTTGCACCAAACATGGTAAAATCTTATTACAAAGGAAGGCTTGGTACAAAGGAGAAGAGTGCTTCCCTTCTACATGGGTTGCATACACAATTCTTTGACCTGAAAACCTGCATCACTTGGCGAGCTTTAATGTGAGAGAGAATATGATAATTTATAGGGGTGAAATACCCTAGTTTTCTCACCTAAAATTCTTTATATTTTGAGAGCCATGTCAAGTTAGAATATATCATTCTCAATATTGTGAGCGCATTTTGAATTTAGAGTAGTAGAAAAGATATTGACCATATTTTTATATAATTAAGAGTTGTGACATGCGCGAGTTATACTCGTGGATGAGTCTCACTTCAATATACAGTAAATTTAGATTATCCACGCAGTGAGTGCGCGACTAGTGGTAATGTTTTTTATAATATACCATAAATATCATCCTACTTACTTCTTTTGCTCTAAATATGGTAAAATATTTTATTGCATATGTATAGCTAGGTGTGCAATTTTGGGCTGTCTAGTCGGTTATATAGAAAGCCAACCAATGCTCAACCCACACTTCGCGATTCGGGCTCGTGTTCGTGTTTGTGTTCGAGGTCGAGTTTGACCAATTGAAAAATGATCAAAGCAAACCATAACCCATGAAATATTGAGTGGGCTTAGGTTTCCTGAATTGATTAGATTGTCCTCAATCTGTGGGCCAACTCGATTTGAACCTTTTAAGACTAGTTAATGCATACTCAAATTTATATTGAAGAGAATCAAACCTAGACCTAGTTTAATATATCTTAATCCTTATCCCAGACATACACTGCCTCACCAACACATACTCAAATTTCAAAAGTCTTTTACTAGCCTTTTTTTCACTAATAAATTTACACAATTATAAGAACAAATAGTTAACATAAATTATTTATTATAATGTGTGATTGAGATGAGAGATTTAAGATATGTAATATATAATATATTAAATAAATTCTGACGATAATATTTCTAGTATATAGAATTCTGATTGCAACTCAAGCTCGGATTTAGGTAAGGTTCATGTTGGCTTCTAGCAGTAAAGACTCAAGCCAACCTAACGTAACCCAAATTTGTTCGGTTTGAATTTAGGCTCGACACCTATGAAGGAACACTTAACATAATGAGTTTTTTTTTTTTTCCTAATTGGTTAACGTGCATGAAATATTTTGTTTTTACGAACCCGTTTAAAATAGACTTCATAATTTATGATAAGTTTTTTGTAATTGATACTTAGTTGTAACTTGTATGTAACAATTTTTATTTTTTTCAAGAACAAGTCTTTTCTATTAAGTCTAATTAACAAATAATAGTCAATTATTTTTCAATAGGTCCTATTTCATTTTGTTTTTAAAAAATATTAGGTATACCGTATATTATATTTTAGAATTATTTAGTGTACGAAATATTTAATTAAAATGAGACCCATCCATATGGATCTCATTCTCACCCCTATAAATAGATTTTACTTTGATTAAAGAGATGGCACTTGTATCAAAATTTAGTACACCACGTCACCATTACCCTCTTCTTTGACCAACACGGTTTGTATTCGTACGTGAAACGTGCGTCCTCAACATTGGGAACACACGACTATGAGTGAGTCTATGAGCTTCTAAATCGCAGCTACCCAATCAAGTCAAATCATCCTTTTAAATCGGCGCGCAAGCAATGTCTCACTGTCTGATCACCGTCAAATGGGTTCGAATCTCGGGGCCTTAATCATCTTATCCTCTTGACACGGTACATATCCACAAACCCGGACCCGCTACAGATACATACAGAGAGGCAATTGCTTGGCGTGTGTGGATGTTGAATTTGATGAGCCGACGTGTGTGACGTTGGTTGATGGCGACACAGGTACTCTGGTGGTCCTCACTTAGGGTAGTCGAGGGTAGGATACGGTACCATTTAAGCCAATGGGAAGTTGACACGTATGCGTGAGGAAGAAAAAGGCCAACGGAAGAAATCAAAGATATTGATAAATATTTTTGGGTACATAATTTTGTGTCTGGTTAAGGTGACGTTGGCTCGGACATGACATCGAAAGAGAAGTGAGTGGTCTGATCCTCTGACCCACTTACACTTTACTACTTTACCAACCAAGCAAACAATTACATCCACACCAAAAACAACGTTAAAAGTTAAACTACAGTTCTCGTTACTCTAATTCCGTCGTTAAATAATAGCTCCATCATCCTTTTTGGCTCTTTCTTTTACTCTCTTTTTGGTTTTTGTTAATGCTGTTTGATTTTGATTGGGTACCAACGAACCTACTAAACGTGTAAAGACGCAAACTTTGTAGTTATTTTAGCCAACTAGGCAGTATTGCAGTGACACAAATTTATGTAAAACAGGCCAAGAATTGAAGGCCTTCTTGTAATAAAACTTTAGGGTACGAATTACAGAGGCAAGTGTCAGAAACTCAGGACGTGTTAATTGTTAATTTCAGTTTACAGGACACACTGGTTAGCTTAGGCAGTGTGCCTCATGTGCGATAGTGAGTGGGACACTATGTATCAAGTATCAACTCTGTTACCCCAACCCCCATATATGCCTGTCTTTCATTCAAAAGAGAATAATGGGTACATTTTCAGACTTATGATGATATAATCGTGCATGTTACTATTATATGGGAGAGGGTGACACAATGAAAGAGAGTTATGGAGATGTCCCTTTTTCAAGTGGGAGAGGGTTTCCCATTTACCCAAAATCAATGTGGGATAAATGTAGGCCTCTTTAATTGCTTTGACCAACCATGGCACAAATAATTTAGAAAGTGGAATTTCGATCTTAATTTGTTTGTTTTAGTAATCATTAGTTTCTAATTTAAGTCATTAGTTGAGGTTTTTTTCCATATAAATTAGAAATAAAAAATTGTTAAAATAAGAAGAGGATGTAAATTAATGTGAACAATTATTGTCCGAGTTCTAATGTTAAGAGCTTTTATGATATAGTGTGCGCAAACAGTAACTTATTTATAATACTTGTTGCATATTTGTGTGAAATAGGTGTAAATTTACTTGATAAGATAAACATACGATGTTATGGTAAAAATTATAGCGCGGGCGTATATAAATAGTAAATTTGTAGGCATTGGATTTGTATCTGTGTATGCAATGGCGTAGTCCCAAGGTCAAATGATGTTATTTCAGTTTGTAGGTCCGTTTGTTTATGTTGGAAACTAAGAAGCTAGTTTAGTTTTCTTAATACAGAGTAATTTGACCGATTAATCATACCAACCATGACCATTCCACTTAAGTGTTGATCGACAGACCACCATCATCAAATCAAGCTATCAGAAAACTCCCATTAACCTTTTCACTTCTCCTCTCGTTTTGATTTTCATTTAATTTTACAGAGTGTATACCTGCCCACACTGTCAGTACCCCAGACGCAACAAACCCAACTCCAAGAAAGCAAAAACAAGCGCGCACACACACACACACTTTCTCTCTCTCGCAGACCCAAAAGCTCAAAAGCCAGAAAGAGGTAAAAAAAAATCAGAGTAAGCAGAGAAAGA
Source organism: Purshia tridentata (assembly GCA_003254885.1). Taxonomy (NCBI): domain Eukaryota; kingdom Viridiplantae; phylum Streptophyta; class Magnoliopsida; order Rosales; family Rosaceae; genus Purshia; species Purshia tridentata. The sequence goes on from QANT01000060.1 coordinate 15,131, forward strand.
GAGTAATGGGGGATACCTATGAGTATTACAAAAACAGTAGCTGTTCATCTTCAGCTTCTGCTTCTGCTTCTGCTTCTGGGTCAGCTTCAGTTGCTCAACCTCATTCATCTACAGACGAAATCTCGCTTTTTCTGCAGCAGATTTTGGTCCGTTCGTCTTCTCTGTCGTCGGTGGTGGCCCACACCGGGAAGGCCCCACAGTTCGTTTTCTCACCGTCTTCTGTTGCTACTCTGCCCGATCATCTCAACCGTCAATGCCCCTCCACTTACGCCGGGGACGGGATCGCGGCCGTTGATTGTTCGCCAGCGGTTGTAGCTGCGAGTGCTCCGAATGTGTCATCCTCTTCGGTCGGAGCGAGTGAGAATGAGACGGACGAGTACGATTGTGAAAGCGAGGTACTTAAAGTTTTCAAAGTTCGGTTTTGTTTATTTTTGAGGTCTGTTTGCTTGCTGAGAAATTATAGGGAAAGTAGAGGAAAATTAGAGTATCATATACCTTTTCCGAAGTTTTTGGAGCTTGTGGAATGCATCTACTTGCTTAGTTGAAGTTTGGGATCTTTCAAAATTTTACCTTTTTTTCTTTTTTTCTTTTTTCGGGTTCGTGGTCTGTTTGGTTGTTTAGAAAATGAAGGAAAGGAAATGAATTGTATTTTGACTGAAATAACATGGTAAAAACTAAACAGATTTTGACTGAATTAAAATTTTTCTTTTTGTGTTGAATGTGAATGATTTAAGTTCAATATTATGAGAGATTTTTAAACGTAGGAAGCGTTGGTAGATGAGGTGGCGACGAAGTCAGCGGGTGCTCGAGGTTCTTCAAAGAGAAGTAGAGCTGCAGAAGTTCATAATTTGTCTGAAAAGGTTGGCTTTTGTTGTTTGAGAGCTTCTTTCTAAAATTATGTGATTGGAAATTTCCAATATCGCTTTTTTTTTCTTTTCATGGCAAATCACATTGTTTGGGTTTGTTGGGCAGAGGAGGAGGAGTAGGATTAATGAGAAAATGAAAGCATTGCAAAATCTTATCCCAAATTCTAATAAGGTAAATATGCATACCAAGATGCTTGATTCCTTTTGCTATATGAGTCATTTTGGTTATTGACAGAACGATGTGTTTTCTTAATATGACAGACGGACAAGGCTTCAATGCTTGATGAAGCCATTGAGTACCTTAAGCAGCTTCAGCTCCAAGTACAGGTATGTGGGTTTCCTCTTTCGCAGCTACAAGTTCGGTGAAGCTTTAAGCACTCTCTATAGTCTCATGCATCGTGTTATTTCTAGTACTCCTTATGGAAAATCTGTTCGGATATATATTCAAGTTCTAATGTTTGATCCTTTGCAATTATATTTTGCTCTCTGAGTCCAATGAGAGAGCCCTAATGCTGTATGAAATAGGTGACCTTTTCATTGCTTTGCAACATTGAATGTGGACATCAGCTTGAAGAATCTCTTCTTATATTTTCTGCTTGAAATTTATCTTTTCCATCCTGGACTATAAAACTTGGAATTTCTACATAAAATAAATTAGATAGACTGATGAATGGTTTTCATTGTGAAAATGCGTAGTGCACAGACAATCATAGTGTGAATGAAATTTGAAGGTTTGGTTTTTGATTTATTTGCATTTCAGATGTTATCAATGAGAAATGGAATGAGTCTGCATCCTATGTGCCTACCTGGATCACTGCAACCTGTTCAACTCTCCCAGACAAGAATGGACTTTGGTGAGGAAAATAGGCCTATACATTTGAACATGGCGGGCACAATGCATATGAACCAGGAATCCTCAACACAAAATCTGTACAGTTTATCCGACCAATGCACTGCTGTAAACCAGCCATATGTACCAGACATGTCAAATGTAGTCCATTCAGAAACCGCGTTTGGGGTGGAATCATCAATTCAGGCTCACTTGGGACCCTTTCAACTGTCAACCTCGTCTAAGGTAAAAGTATGGCCCTGTGAGTAATGCATACAGAGTTGGGGAAATTATATTAACCTTTTTACATTATTGGCATGTAAAGGAAATCTGCAGGCAGGACCTGTTGCATCAACATGTTAATGTAAATCATTCGGAGACAAATCCTTTAGGTGTGTCTCTGCTCCTACAGTTTCCTGTTCCAATAATTCTGCATGTTGGTCTAACTGACATGTATTTTGCTTGTTCAAAGAGTTTGAATTCGGAGCCACAGCTTTGGTTTCACTTCCCTTTAATACACAAGTATCTGATCTCAAGGGCAGCGATTCTGTGGGAACATGCATTGGAGGAAGAGACAGGCAGGAAGGCAGGCTTTTAAAGGCTATGGAACAAAATCTTCATATTGATAGGTAAATATATGTTGATGAATAAAGATTTTTATCTTTTCTTCACATGGTGATTTGAACGCCGTACTTTTATTATGTGTTTTGCATTTTACTAGAATGAAAACAGGAAGGGTCCTAAATGATAACGTCAAGACTGAAAGAAGGGGCATATGATGCATGTAAAGCTTGGCTACTCTTTTAACTTTTTGGATTTGGTGTAGCTATAACGTGTGAAGGCTTTTGTAATTCATCAATTTGTTGAGAGCCGCAATTGCGCGCTCGAATTATGAGCAAGCCTCAAAGATGTCCCGCAAATTCTGCAATTGAGAAGTTTGAGTTTTTCTACTTTTCTCTTCAATGCTTTGGCAAAGGCTTGTTACTTAATAGATAGAAATGGTAGAAAGTGGGGATGAAACATGTAAACTCTATGTCTCCCTTTTTCTTTTGGTTCACTATATATGAATTATATGAAAGACTTGTCTATAATATGAAGCTTTGTAATGCACTATTTCATTGCTCTGGTATTACTTTTCAATTGTAATTTAGCTCTGTCAAGATTTTAATACTTCATTGCTAGAATGATCTCATGATCCCATATATGCTTGGTGCTTTGTCAACATTTTCATATGAATTTTGTATTCTTGGTATCCTAACAAATAAAACTAAGATGTTTGTACCCAAAAAAAAAAAAACTATGGCCCGTTTGGATAGGGGGTGATTTGGATTTGGATTTGGATTTGAGCTCTCCAAATCTAAATTCATCTATTTGGTATAATTTAAAGGAGTGTATTTGGATTTGGCCCAAATCTAAGATGGATTTGGCCCAAATCTAAGATGGATTTGAGAAGGCTAAATCCATGAATTTCAAATACATTCTCCAACTAAGTATTTGAAATTCCATCATCCCACCCTCTCTCTCTCTCCCTCACCTCCGGCCGCAATTGCTGGCGACCACCGCCGGCCACCCTCTGGCAAATTTTCAGCGATTTTTCGGGCCATCACCGGCTACTTTTCGACGACTTTTCTGGCCATCGCCGGCGACTTTTCGGCGAATTTTCCGGCTGCCTCTGGCAACTTTTCGGCGACTTATCCGACCATCCACCTATAACTTTTCCGACCACTTTTAGACAACTTTTTCGGCCACCCTTCGACAACTTTTTTAATTTTTAATCATATATTTCAATTCTTAAATTATCAAAAAAAAATTGAAATACTTTGTAAAATCCTCATCTTTAGATTTTGCATTTAAACAATCAAATTTTAAATTTAATCATATATTTCAATTCTTAAATTGTCAAAAAAAAATTGAAATACTTTGTAAAATCCTCGTCTTTAGATTTTGCATTTAAACAATCAAATTTTAAATCTAAGGATTTCAATTACATGAATTTCAAATTCATAAGTTTGAAATCCAAATCTAAATTCAAATTCAAAAATTCAAACGGGCCGTGGCAATTTTTTATTGATTACTAAATAGGACTGAACAGTGACATTATATAGATGCTTCCCCCGTGAAACCAATACATGGTAGCAAGTGGCTTGTTTATTCTAAATTTGTGTTCCTACGGTCACAATGCTGATTGGCTATTGGGAAAGTGTATCACTTTATCAAAGATGAGTGTACGAACGATAATTCAATTCAATTCAATGGTTTGACGTTTTATAGAATCTGCTGAAACTGTGAAACATGTTCAAAAGGTGTTAACTTTTCCAAATTCACTTTATTTTTCCTAGCGTGCTGGTTCAATTAGACTTTTGACCCGAATAAATAATGACCAAAAAAGTCCTAGATAGACTAGACTGAGAATCATAGATTAAGAATTAGGACGGAAAAAAGGTGAAAATTATATTTGCAAGATTTTGATAAGAGAAATTTGTCGATCTGTTCAATAATAATTTAATAAGATCTTAATCATTGAAATATATTTAAACGATGATGGTGCTGGTGATTAGTAACGGTGATGGTGGAAGTATTATATTGGATGGAATACATTAGCAAAAGAACAATATTTAGATTGAATTTTGACCAAATATATAAAAAAAAAAAAAAAGAACATAATAATATGCGGTTGTCGTAAAAAGCGGGGCTGTAAAGGACAATGAGGAACGACACGTGAGGGGACGGGGTTTCATGGCTAATCCAAAGCTGACCCGCCAGCATTACATACAAAGTAGATGCTCTGCGTTTCTCTACTCCGTTTTTAGCGCTCTCGCCGTCTCTCTGTCTCTCTCTCTCTCTCTCTTTCGGCGCGAATTCACCAGGCATTCCCCGCCCCCTTCCACTCATAATCGTGACGTCACACCTTCGCTTTCGACCATTCAAACTCTCTCACTCCGTCTGTTATTGGCCTAGCTAAGAAGAAGAATAAGCGAAAGGAAACCGAATTGGAACTAACGAATATGGCGGCGAAATCGAACGGCCCTATTGGGGAGCAGCGTTCGGGTCGGATCATCGACGGCCCCACCAATCCAATGGTTACGCCTCTGCTTACGGATCTCTACCAGTTCACCATGGCCTACGCTTACTGGAAAGCCAACAAGCACAACGAACGAGCCGTGTCAGTATTCTTTTTCTAATTTATAAAGCTTTTGCTCCCCGTTTGGCTCTCGAGAATTTCCTTCTTTCTCTGCAACCAAACAGAGCTATACAATTGTATTATTTGCTTATATAAACTGCTTCAGGTTTGATTTGTATTTCCGTAAGAACCCCTTCGGTGGTGAATACACAATCTTTGCTGGCTTAGAAGAATGCATCAAATTCATTGCCAATTTCAAATTGAAGGAAGACGAAATCGCTTTCGTCCGCGAATCTTTATCTTCTTCATGTGAGGTAACAGCCAATCCATTATAACGCTTCTACCAAATTGTTTCTCTCAATCTAGTACATGCTGTAGTTTCAAAATGATTTTATTTTTTTAATTCAAATAGTGGAAGTATTGAATTTTAAATGATAAACTGTAGGATGGATTCTATGAGTATCTAAGAGGAATTGACTGTTCTGAAGTTGAAGTCTTTGCCGTCACAGAGGGTTCAGTTGTTTTTCCAAAGGTCCCCCTGATGAGAGTTGAAGGGCCAATTGCTGTAAGAACCATTCAAATAGTTTTTTTATAAGAAATTGTTATGCTTGATTATTAATTTATATTTTTTTTTATTGTTTCAGGTGGTTCAGTTGCTAGAAACCCCATTCTTGAATCTTATTAATTTTCCATCATTAGTTGCTACAAATGCTGCAAGGCATCGTTTTGTTGCTGGAGAATCTAAAATGCTACTTGAGTTTGGGCTTCGACGAGCTCAGGTATCCAGCACGAGCTTAGGCTTTGACAAGCTCAGGTTTTTCACATTTGAATTTTTTGTTTTGAAGTTCTGAGCTGGGATTTTCTTCATAAGACAGAGGTCTTTGTTTTGATATTTAGGGCCCTGATGGTGGAATAGCCGCATCAAAGTACTGCTACATGGGAGGATTTCATGCAACAAGGTAATGTGTGTTGAAAACTAAGCTGCTGCATATTACCGTTGTTATTTTTTCATAGTTCCTTTATTATTGGAGATTGATTTATTTTTCCTAGAGTATTTACTTCGTTTTATACATCGTATACTTGCATTCGCACAATTTTTTTATATTGGACAACTGGACAAGTTTCATGACTTAAAACTTGTTACCAATGGTAGTTTGGGTCCCTTGAGTTGAGACCAGTTTATTCTTTAACATTTTGTTACTTACGTCATTGGCCTTTTTTGCTGTTCTGAGTAAACATTTTGAATTACTTATCTTCATGTATAATATGTTTTGACAGTAATGTTGCAGCTGGGAAATTATTTGGGATACCACTTCGTGGAACACATTCTCATGCCTTTGTCAGCTCTTTTATGGTTTGTACTCTTGCAACCTTATTTGAGAGTTACAAATAGAAACTTCAAATGTATGAAGACTTAGCATCTATTTTGCATATTGTCCCTGTGGGGATGCCCTGGTGGTTAATCCACCCACTTCCACGAGCCTGGCTGGGGTCAAGTCTCACCCGTGCCCTTTAAAATTTTCCCAGAAAGAAAAAGGAAAAAGAGATCTGCTCTGCATCTTTAAATAGCGTTATACTTTTAGTTTTTTAAATAGGATTATATTTTTGGTGCATATCTATTATCATATTCTCAGAGGTATATTAGTAAATGTATTTTATAATTATCCGTATATTATGAGTTTTTCTTCTTTTTTGATACAGCTTTTTTATTCAATATGATTCTTTCATTGCAATGCTACTTCATTTTTTTAATCTCATTGAAATTTGGGATAAAAATTCATGGCCATAATGCTGTTGAGTTCAATCTGATAAGGAAAATTATGAATATATCAGATTTAGTTTAGGGTTCAGTCTATGACATTGGAATATTAAATGCCTTGAGCATTATATTAACTTCATTATTTTTGTTCCTCTGTAAACGAAGCCATTTTTTTTTTGTCTATTTGCAGAGCCCTGATGAGATTATAGATAAATCACTTCATAGCAGTGATAGACGGAGTACTTGTGAGGATTTCGTTAGCCTGGTTCAAAGTTGGTTAAGCAAGATTCAGGTGTTCTACTTTTGTCCTTTAGATGAAATTTTTATGCTTTGGTTCTTTCATGGATTATTATTTCTTACTCATTACATTATAAATTGTGCCATTTTAATGGCACATATCCCAGCCATGCATTCTTAATTGGACTTCTAAACCATTTTGCTTAGTTGGAATGTGATGTTTCTATAATGTGAGTGTTTGTTTGGCATTTCTCACAAAATTTTGCATTCACATGTCTGTGTTATTTTTTTTACATATCTAATCTCAGAAAGTCTTGTTTTGCTCTCATAATAGGATCTAAGATGAGTTCAATCGAATGATGACAATACTTACCCTTATGTGCTTTGCAGTGGTCAAAATCATTAAATGGCCTTTTTGGTGAGACCAATCAAAGTGAGCTAGCAGCATTCACATCATATGCATTGGCATTCCCCGATAACTTTCTAGCTCTTGTAGACACGTATGATGTAAGTAATATTGCTTAATGATGTGACTGAGGCCCACTTATACTTTTATTGTCTTTGTAAGTAAATAGAATCTTTAACACCATGCCTTGCATTCATTTTACCAGGTTATGAGGAGTGGAGTCCCTAACTTTTGTGCAGTTGCTTTAGCACTCAATGATTTAGGGTATGTTCAAAAGGTTTTTTTTTTTGAGTATCTACATTGATGAATTTTGCTCTCTTAATGTGAATATGATTGCTGAAAATTTTCTTCCCAATTTTAATATTTTCCACGCTTTTGTTTTCTTTTAAAATTTTAAGTAGTGTTATTCACTTGATAATTTAAGTATTGTGCAAGTTGGGATAAAAAGCAGCACTTGCGATAATACATATCTTTCTTAAGAGGTTAAAACCAATATTAAGTGCTCAAACATTAAGGTTTTAGGCATGTAAAATATGTACCATTCACTCTTAATCGTGCAGCTTATTTGTTGCTGGTGTTTTGGTTTGAGTGAGTTCGCCCTTTTAGAATTTAGTTATCAAATGACAATAGGCCATTTTCCACCAGCTTTTGCAAGCTCATGCTCATAGGTTGCTTCTTAAATAAGACATGTAGTTCTGGAGGTTACTTCTTAGATATAACATTGATGCATGCCTGATTGTGCAGTGAAAGTTACTGTTCTTTGAGCAAGTTGCCACTACTCTAGGCACTATTTTCATGAACCTTGTCTTTCCAGTTTTATTTTTACCGTTCCGACTCGTATAAATTTGTGCCCTAATGTCTTCCACTTATATGCATACAGCTTGAAGACTGTTGACTTCATTGATTTGATATTTGTGGGTAATCATATAAGTATGTTGTAGTTTCATAATTCATTAATAGTTAGACGATGCTATTCCCAGGTATAAAGCAGTGGGCATTAGGTTGGACTCCGGTGACCTAGCATATTTGTCTTGTGAGGCTCGGAAGATTTTCTGCACCATTGAGAAAGAATTTGGAGTATCTGGATTTGGAAAGATGAATATTACTGCTAGTAATGATCTGAACGAGGAAACTTTGGATGCTTTAAACAAGCAGGTACTGATTTCTAACTTATGGGGATTCAAAGTATATTTTCTAGCCATTGCCCACTTCCTTAGTTGCTCTGAAACTTGAAATCACATCAAGAAACATCACAGAACGGTACTCGTTTTATTCTAGTCCCCCCTCAACACCCCTCTCTCTCTCTCTCTCTCTCTCACAACACACATTTACTGGATGTTTCCCCCCTCAACACCCCTCTCTCTCTCTCTCTCTCTCACAACACACATTTACTGGATGTTTCTGTAGTACTTTGAAGATAATTAACTTACTGATTTTACTGTATAAAAGAGAAAGGTGGGGGGTGATATTTAGATGATTATGTCCACAGTTCCTGCTACTTTCTTGGCTAATTATTTACTGTATAAATAAAAGCTATTACCCACAGTCACAAAGCAACACAAAAGGAAATGTGGATGGTATCTTGAAAATTCAGATGATTCCTTTGCAATGAACATGGACAAAATAGTGTTATGCATTATTTTGTAATATCTTATACTGTCATTATATATCAACTTCTAAGTTGTTCATCTTTTAATGTTGGGATTTGTTGCCACAGGACGAAATACATCTTATTGGACCTAAATTTCTTAATTTAATCAGTCTATTTTGTGTGCAGGGTCATGAGGTTGATGCATATGGAATTGGAACCCATGTAGTTACTTGCTATGCTCAAGCTGCTTTAGGTTGTGTTTTCAAGCTTGTTGAAATAAATAATCAGCCTCGCATTAAACTTTCTGAAGATGTTTCAAAGGTTCGATCATACTGTCAATAAATTTCCACTTACCATTCACTTTTAGATTATAATTTTGTAATTATTATTTTAGGTCTCCATCCCTTGTAAAAAGCGGTGTTACAGATTGTATGGGAAAGAAGGTTATCCCCTGGTAGACATAATGACAGGGGAAAATGAACCACCTCCAAAGGTATCCTGTCAACTTCAGCTCCATATGTTCCCAAGCTTCTTTAGTGCTTTTAAATGTTTTCTTTCTCAATCATATATCCAAGGTTATACTGATGAGCTCACTCTGACACATTTTGCATGATTCGGTTTAAGCAATTCCAAACCATGGGCATCGTTGTGGTCCCCATGCCTGCTTCATAAAAGGAATGACTTTTCCTGCATTGCAAAATTTTTTTAAACTTTACCTTCAAAATGGTGCTGTTTTAAGACCACCAATTTTTGTTTAAAAATTGATCGTTGGATGGCTTGGATTTAAAGAATAGGAAATAAGAGGGGAAATTGAGAAGAGAGTATCCAAGTCCACACAGATAAATGAAAGAGAGTAATTATTGCAGAACATGTAATGACACATGCATTTTAGCTGTTTTCATATTGAAACTGCAATTTAAGAATAGAGTTCTTCATCTGAACTTGTGTATACCATCCATTTTGACTGTTGTGGCCAAAAGATTCAATTCTACATGTCCTAATTGCTTGTTATTTCAGCATGCTTCTGTTACTTGCTCTTTTGGATTCTATACAAGCAAAGAGCCGACTCCATCTGATAACTACTAGAATGATGAAGGTCTGATTTTATTTATATTTCAACATACAGGTGGGAGAGCGAATCCTGTGTCGTCACCCTTTTAATGAATCAAAGAGAGCATATGTGGTGCCGCAGCGTGTGGAGGAACTTCTGAAATGTTTTTGGAGTGGGAGCACAGGTACACCTTCAGGATATGTTATTATCTTTGAAAAAAGAACAGTATCTAAACATATATCGTTGAGCACTCCCCTCCAACCTTTCTTTTTGTATTATTAGATTGTTTTTCTCAATTTCGTTTATACTAATGTGCAAGTGACTGAAAGCGCATTAAAAAATAATTAAAAAGAAAAAAAAAATCCTGTTTTTTCAGCTGGTAACTAGTTAGGATCGTAAAAGGAGAGAGGATTTAAACCCTAAATTTTTCTCAGAAAATAGTTAATAAAATTTTTGTATAATAGTTGATAGTCATGGTTTTCTGAGGAAAAACAAAATTTTGACTAGAGTTCTTGCAGAAAGAGAGTTTCTTAATTAACATTAGAGATTAGTAGCTCATTTTGTTGCCTTGTTATTCAGATTGGCACAACTAGTCACATGCATCTTCAGTTAACGCATGATATACTTGTTTGTTTGTGTGTAAATATGAGTTTCTTATCATTGAAACTAAAATTCTGCCCTGTTGTGCAAATGAGATAATAGATTCTCTATCGAGGTTTGATCTTACTTACATTCTCTTTTAGACCATGAAACGGTCATGTGCAATTTTAGATCCTTATCATTGTGTAGAAAAGTGCCCAAATAATTCAATTCATTACTGTCTATAGATAATTTCTATACTCTGGTTTTTGTTTATTGAAGGTGGAGTAAGAGAAGACCTGCCACCGTTAAAGGACATCAGGGAGCGCTGCATCAAACAACTCAGGAAAATGCGTCCTGACCACATGAGGAGGCTAAATCCAACACCGTACAAGGTACCAGTGATAAATATTTGCTTAAAATATCGTTTTTCAGGATTGCATTTATAACTCTATTTTTATCAACGCTAAGCAGGTTAGTGTGAGTGCAAAATTGTATGACTTCATTCACTTCTTATGGCTCAATGAGGCACCTGTTGGGGAGTTGCAGTGAGGGTGTGATAGCAAGGGTTACAAGGAGTATACATTTTGCAGCGCAAGCAATGATTAAAGTATTAGGAGCTTCTTTAAGTAGTCAAAGCACATATACGCGTCCAAATACATAATTAGCTGATTTGAGGAACGGTAGATCATTTTTCTTGTTTATAGAATGATTGTTGCTTCTGGAGAGATGCATCCATTTCGAAGGAAATACGATTCTCTACGAATATATTTTAGGTTGATATTGTATCTATGACCAAAACGGCGTAGTTTTTGGATCTAGTCCCATCACTATTTGGGCAATGTATAAGTTTCAATTCGTTCCGTGGCTGGCTTCTATTCCAGACTTCCAGTCTGTTTTTCATGTTTTTCTCAGTTTTCAAATCCACCAATGCCACTAGAGCAAAGATTTATGGGCAGCCTCCTACCCTTTTATTGCATAATGATGAGTTAACCCTTTTGTGGGATTTTAATTTCAATTTTCCCTTCCCAATTTTGCCCAAGATAACGAAATCGAACCTATGAGGGGAGGGATACAACCGTACAATCAAAATGAATTAATATAAGAAATGCATTATCTTAAATATAAAATAATAATTAAATTATATTGCAATGATAAGCGCACGGACAACATTTACATTGACATTGACATTTTGATAAATATAAGCGCACGGACAACATTTAAAAAAAAAAAAAGATTAATGTGGCAACGCATAAATTTGAGTGGACAAATCATCAAATAAACGACCTTAAGAAAAGCCAAAAATGTTGTCAAACTTAATCTAATAAATCTTTTAGTATGAAGACCAGAATCTAAAAATCATTAATTATATAATATTTAACAATTTTCTTCAAAGTTTTAGATTTATAATCAGTGGGGTTCCATCAGTCTCGAACACTACACAACAAGATATGAGCACTACTTGAGAAGAGTTCAAGCACTACTCAAGAATTATATTTTTTAAATTTTTAAAAGGGCTAAATGTTTTTTTTTTTTTTGGGCCAAGAAGGGCTAAATGTTTTTAACATGCTCAAAGTTTGGCTATTTTGAAAAAAAATTCAAAAACCCAAGCATAAATTCGGTCCAGTATAGGGAGGGCTTGGGTAACGATGTTATCATGGATCAGCACAAAATTTATTATTATTATTTCGCTTGGATCAAAGAGACTGCCTTATTTATATGGTTGTAAACTTGTAATACATGGCTCATAAATTAAAACACTGCCGAGAGAACATATCAAGCAAACAAGATCTCGTCCTGAATTTTAGCTCAGCGATGGCTCTTCTAAGATATATCTTGTGTTTCCCACACAGAAGTGACCAAAGAATAACATGAATGGATTTAACCCGCAGAGATCTGCAAAACCTTAACAATTTAATTTAAACTGTAACGAAAAGATCTTGCAGCCGTATCCACCCATAAGCACAACGGTCTCGAATCCTTTGAACTGTTGAGGCAGCCAAATTCACTATTTTCCGAATTTCTACCAACTCTTTCTCTAGTGGCAGTCTAGTGCTAGGCTCCATCTGCCAACCCAATTGCAGAAAATGATTAACAATTATATGCATAAATACAAGCTCATGCCAGAGATAATGCCTCAGTGAAGAAAAGTAAATCACCTTCTCTATGCAGCGTACTGTATCCAAGACATGGCAAAAATATGAGAGCTGCCTGTACAGGTCTGCTTCCGTGTACTGGTGAAGGTAGAATTATAAAAAAAACTATTTGTTCAACAAAAGAATACACACTGAAAAAAGGAACTGTCTTTTCTCAACAAGTGTTTGATCAAAACCTTTCTTACTAGACGCCCGTTGCAGCGAGGATAGTCTGGACAAACTGTTCCTCTCTCAGAATCACCAACAAGCCTGAGGTTGAGACTTCGTGTTGTGTATTTGCAAGTTTCTTCTTCACACTGGAAGCAAAATTCAACAGAGGCTGAGAGTTAATTATCAATAACCACAAAACCCACCACTCAATAGTTCCCCAGAACACTCTGCAAGAGGTAGATTACCATCATTATGCCCCTGTAGTACGTTGAAACAAAACCATCTGCTTGCCTTTTGACCTGAAGAATTAATACAGTATCCCCAACACTTGTAAGTTGTAACTGTTGTATATGCTCAATGAAAATTTGGTAATCAAAACCAAAGGCATTTTTTCAGAGACCAAATGTCCATGATGAACACTTGGCTCAATGAGTAACTAGTGGCACTGTACAAAGCGGCACGAGTTAGTAGATACCTGGTTGGCTAGCATTGCAGGAGACAGTCTGCCACTGTCCCCTGGGCATTTTGGACAGCACATTCCATGCCAAAAATCGCTCGTAGATGCCTCTGCTTGTGACCTTGTTGTCTTTTCAGTGATTGACTTAGAAATGGAATTGAAGATAGTTGGACAATCGAAAGTACCAGAGCAGCTAGGACATGCCAAGATCAAAGGCTCACAACCCCTATATCTGAAATTCATCACATGGATGCATTGATTATTTTCTCAGAGAAATCTTTCATCCTGTTCATCCAAATTGAAACAAACCAAAGTTCAACTAGGCAATGCAATTATTGCCTTTAGACACCAGATAAGGTTTTACCTCTCCTCATCGTCAACAGCAAAGAGCAAGCTGGAAGGATCATTTCTGACAGCTTCACTTGAGTTGCTTTTAAACTAAAATTTTCCAATTCAAAAAATACATTAGAGTGAAAATTCCTGTCGATCACTTTCAGAGCTGCCTGAGAGGGATGATTTTACCTTAGAAGAGTCTAGCCCTAAACAATCAGCCAAGCGTTCAGGACTAGTACCCTGAATTGAAGCACAAAGACGCGATACCACAGGATGAATCTGCACAACAAAATTAAGACATCAAGCAAACAGCAGAATATGCAACACAATTGATCATAGTCCATGAATTTGGATTAGAGAAAAAACCTGCTGGGACAAGTAGTAATCGATATCAATCATCCATTTACCATCTTCTTGTTTTAATTCATCAGGATGTCTAGCACGTTGAGCAATCCCAGTTGAATTACCTGAACTAGTCCCCTGTCCAAATAATGGGAGAGAAGAGTGAGGCAATACATGATGAACATCACCATTTAAATGTCAAACAAAGAATTGTGGCCAAAAATATGTTAAAAAATGAATAGTGTTCATTCAAAATTCCCAAACATCTATTTTCATTCAATAGAGAATGCATTCTACTGCACGGCAAACCTGCTCACAGCAAATAATGTAGGGGATTGTATCACCAACAGAGCAACCACTAGAGTAACCACTTTGCTTCAATCTTTGTGCCACCTAAGCAGAAGTATCAATGCAATAAATTAAATGAATGAAAAAACACATTAAATAAATAGGACCAGATCAATTAATACTGGACTTAAAATATGCTTCTTGAACTCACTTGAACATGTGGTTGGTTTTTGGCATCTGGGTATGCCTCAGGTGGTTTAGTCAATGTCTTGGTGATGATATATTTCTCGATTACTACTTGTCCTTGTCTCATTTCCTCTTGCACCTGTTCAATATGCACACAAATTGATACGCTTTTGAACAACATGCTTCAAAATTATGATAACCCAAATGAATTCAATCTTTTGATCATACAGCTGCATAATAGGAACAAATTTACAAGCGCAAAACCCTTAATAAATTTAAAATGGCTATTTGCTCAAAGCACAAATCAACCATAATCAAGACTTCAACATGCCAAACAGAAACAACTTCAGCTTCTGAGAGATTCATTCTTCTAAAAGGAAAAAAGAAAAAGAAAAGAAAACAGCCCCCATCTTCTCTTCCAATTTAATAATTTTTTGAATATCCTCAAGCTTTCTAGGCTGAGCCTATCCCATTTAAGCATGCTACATGATAAGTTTAACAGAATGCAGCAAATGAGGGCTTAGTTTAATAATAATGACACATTGCAGCTGTATTCTAGGCCTGGGTTCCAATCTCAAGGATCTTGAACACCATATTTACCTTGTAATCTTCCCCAATTACCTCTGAGTTTAAATTTAGGATACTAATAAAACAGAACCATTTGGCCCAAAACAAAAAACAAAAACAAAAAAGAAAATGAAAAGAACCATCACATCACCTTCATCAGAGAGTTATGAATTGATTCAACAACATCCTCACATGACCTGTGAGCCTCAAAGCCAGAAATGCGACACATCAGTAACTTTAGCAAAAAATCTGACCACATCAAGATAAAAACAAGAGTTATAGCACAGCATACCCTCCTGACAAAATTTGACTTAGGCAGAAATCTCCAAGTTCCTTGGAAAGTAAGCTCCAGTCTCGGCGAACCATATCAAGGCCCTTGCGTTCAATAACCTGCACAAAAAACTATAATTTTTATTGTCCCAAAGGAAGGGTTAACTAAACCCGGAAGTTTTTAAATTTGTTATTTTACCTCATATGGTGCCCCATTCTTGAATAGCACCTTCACAGCTGCATATTTCTTTTTCTTGAGAAGTAGCATTCTCTTGTACAAGCCATCAAGATCAATTTCTAAACATCTATATTTCTTGTTAACCTAATGCAAAGAGAAAGAGAAATCACTCCTCGTACAGCACATAAGCAAAGTATAAACATAAAGGAGATAGCTAGTATATCTATAGTTTTTGTGAGGCAGATGATAGAAAGATGGAGCAAAGCATATACTTTAACAGAAAATATCCTCTTTAGGTTGTCTAAAAATATTTAAACTATTTGTGCCATATAATGTTAATATCTGCACAAACATCATGTGTAAATACAATGGACTTTAAGCTTTCTTCAAGCACATTTATGGACTTTCCAAGGAAAAGTTACTCTCATCCTAACTCAAGACACGCCATTCACAACTCTTACAAAAAATAATTCATATGAACTGCAATCCTCAAATATACAAGTGAAAGTTCTCAAGTTTAAAGTTTAAGGACCATAGAATATTTAGATAATATTCTTTCAGGGTATAACCTCACCTCTTGGATGACTTTCCCCGCAATTGCTTTTGCTTCTGCAATATCGTCCAGTCCACTATAAATCATTATTGAATCTGTATCACCATAGATTACCTGCCAGATAAAATAAAAGTGGCACATCCTTCAAAAGCTAAATCTCAACCAGTCAATTGAGATTACTCAGATGTAGATGTTAGAAGAATATATTCACTACTTCAAATATGATATACAACAAATAACCTCTAAGTTCAAATTGTTCTGAACAAGATCAACAGTACTTTGTAGAATCTCCCTCCCCTGCACATCAATTATGGGACTTGCTCAATACTGAATAGAAGCATTTGGTGTAAAAGCCAACATCTTAATTTATATTAGATGTGGACAATTCGCAGCAATTTAAATGCAAGCTGAGCTAAATATATTTTCCTTACTTGCAGTGTTATAAGCTCTGCCAGTGGCTTTGCATAAAATCTCGAGTTTGAAAACCCCAAGCATCCATACATACTTCAGTACCAGCCAAATGAACGGAAAGACAATTAGAATGTAATCAACATGAGAACAACAAATTAGAAGCCCCAAAAGCCAGAACACAAACCTGTTTGCAGTCAGCTTTAGAGCTTGTTGTTGAATGTCAAGTTGCTGAACCTTGAGACCAGATGCATTCTTCATCCATGACTTTACCATTCTTCTTCTTTCAACTAAATTTTTTAACAACTGCAAAGTAGTGCCAAAAGATATTATACGCCTGCTAAATTCTTGAAATAAAGAAAAGAAAAATGAGGCATACAACTACATATTATAACAGATATATCATTTGGAGATGATCTGTTGATTCTGAAATGTACAGAAAGAATAAACAAGAATTCATTATATCATAGGATGATATTATACCTCAGGTAGAACTCCAGGTCTTTTACTAGATGGTAAACGAGGAGCCAATCCTTCCTGAGATCTTTCCACTGTTGTGAAACATATATTGTATTCCTGTAAAATTGAATAAGTATTAATACTCACAAAAATCTATAAAAGCTTTTACCTCACTCTACATTAGGGAGAAAAACACATTAAAGGTAGGCAGCAAGTGATGGAGAAGGGGTAGGCCCTAAGTCCAAATTTTAGATACTGATTACAAAAGTGTTAATGTTACTAACCTGAATTATAGAGGGGTAAAGACTATTGAAGTCCAGAAGTAATATATACTTGTCATATAAACCTCTTTTTGGCTCCAAGACCAACCCACCTGCATAGGCAGGACCTTTCTTGCCTTTTCCCTGACCATTCTGTGCATCATTATCAACATCTGCATCCAACTCGTTAACATTTTTTTCCTCAGTACCATTATCTATTCTCCGTTTTGTCAATTTTGTTTCCTTCAGATGAGGAATCTTGTCTGGAATAATATACTTCTTTGCATGGAAAGCATGCAGTAAAAGATATTCTACTCTTTGTGCCCTAGCACCCTGAAAAATGCATAGATTATATTTAGACCAACCATACCTTTTAGACCGTGTCCATTATCAAAATTTGAAGGTAATCAATAAAATAGAAAAACATCTTAGGACTCACTTGGAGAGTTTTTCCCCATAGATTACCGCTTATATTAGTCAGCTGACGTGTGAGGGGAAGAACACTCAAATGAAACATGAGTTCCATAGACAACCATGCATCTGTCTCACCATATTCAATCTGATTACATCAAAAATACTATTAGAATATCATAAAGAAAACACTTTTAGAATAACACATATTCAAACACACAGAGTAATAATTTTGCATATATAATAGGAAATTTAACCCTTTGAACTGTTAAGTTCTAAAAAGTAATCACTAAGCTTGGTTTGAATTTTGAAACCTCAAAAGATCCTCCATTAACAAGGTCTCTAGAAAATTAAACAAATATTTTTTCTTTTCTTTTCTTTTTTAATTCTTTTTTAGGAAGAAGAGGCTGGCATAACTGGTAAGCATGACAGTCCATCATGACATTTTGCAACAGCAGAAATGGACAACAAGGGCCAGTAACAGTTATTGCATACGTCCATTGCAGAACAAAAGGACCAACCTACCATGCCAGTTAGACCATGCATTATAGCAATTTTATTGATGTTCTTAGTTGATTGTTAAACTACCACCGTTGCATACCAAAACTGTGATAACACTAAGCTTTCTCCAGGAATAAATAAATACTCAATTATGGTTTTGTTATCAAACATTAAAACCAAATACAGTAGTCAATGTAAGCATGAGAACCTACAAGTTCCATGAGAAATTCTGATTTTTGGAACATTCTAGGAATATCATGTGGGGTGATCTCCTTCCGGTCTTTGTTCAGCTGAGTCTTTGCAAGTTGCGTCAAAGAATAGCTAACCTGGAAGAACAAACAGTGCATACATGAGATGTTGAAAAACTAAACCTAATCAGCACTACCAGGTATATAATCTCCAAAACATAGGCCATACCTCCCTTAATAAGTCACGGGAACACAAGTATGTATCACATAAAAGCCGACCAGAAATGCAGGTCATGATCCCTGGACTTGCTCCAGACCCAAAAATGGTGCTTCCTTTTGCAAGCTTAGGCATCACCGAACGCTTGAGGCGGCCTATTTTGGACCACATGCTGCTTGGCACTTTGCAAACCTGTAAAACTCAAACATCTTTTCATTTTCATGGAAATTGAAGCTCATTATGTGTGCTTACAAAGCAGCAAAATGACAACATTATGATAAATGGCATTTTTTTTGGGACGGGTTGTTACCATGATCATGGAATTTGCAGATAATGGCAGGTAATCAAACAAATGATTGACAAAACACAGAATTTACATTTTGAAAAAATCAGGACAAGCACCATAAGTAAAATTGCATAGAAATAGGCAATAGAAACAAGGAAGGGCACGAAATGTACAATGGGAATGACACAGCTGCAGAAAGCTGCTTTTGGAGAATTGAGGTTTTTTCTTTTTTTCAGATTTTGAAACCAAGTATCCACAAGAATATGCAACAGCCAAGAAATGTTGCACCAACAGGTCATATAACTGATGAGGAACTGCATCTGGTCAGCAGTAGGATTCCATTTGGTTTGCCAATAGATGCAAATAATTGTAGCAAAGTATAATCTCATTAATTACAAATAATAAAATGATCATTTCACCACTTTTGCCTTGTTTATCTTGCTTACAACTTGTTGAAAAATACATAATAAAAATAGATAATATTCATTTTAACCGCAAGCAAAGAAAAAGTATTCTGTTTACTGAAAAAACAAAAAGCAAAAAGTATTCCCACCTGAGCTCTGTGGAGTAGGACATCCAGGTCAAACCCAGATATATTATGCCCAACAAGAACATCACTATCCAGCTTGTATAATTCAATCATCAAACGGTTTAGCAAAGCCCTTTCACTGCAAAACAAAGCTCAAACATACTTCAATGGCAGGACCTAAAATACAGTTTTTATTAGGAGAGTTATTACTTATTTTAGAGTGAATAAAGAAAAGAACTGATTCAAAACAAGATACATGAGTAAGCCCAACCTGCTTTCAATGCTTAAAACATTTGATCCAGCTTTAGAGTTCTTATCTGTAGCATCTTTGGTGAATCCCATTGGAAATATGCCTCCATCAAGCTTACGGATAACAGTAAAATGGCTCAGCATACCAGGTCTCTTCCATTCTGAGGCCAACACAGGAGTGTCAATCTGAAAGGCCAAAGAGCACAAATAAGGATATGGAACAAGTTTTTTGTGTGCTTAAACAAGACTAAAATCAGTTAAATCATAAAAATTTATGATTTAAACTTTGTTCACTCTAAAGGGGAATAGAAAGATTTAACCCAAAAAAAAAAACAAAATAAAGTGGAACACATGGATGACATATAAGAACATCAGGTATTCAGGTTACTGAAATTACTGGAGAAGTTTTCTTTGCATGTTATGGACCAATGTCAGTAGACTTAAGATTATTTTGTATACCAACAAGACATATCAATAATGACAACAAATTTAAAAAAAAAACAAAACAAAAAAGTAGTTCTAAAAAAGATTCTAGAACAAACCTTGGCCTTGTGACAGCATATAACGGATGCAGAGACAATTTCATTAACATTCTCCTTTTCATTGATAATAGTTTTCAAATTTATTGCAGTAACAACCACTGGAGGAATCTCTACAGTTTTCTCTGAGGAATTTGAAACCCCTATGTCTTTTGGAGAATTAACAATCACCTCAAATTTGCACCAGCTGACCTGTATGACAGAATAACCAAAGCTGTTAACAAATGCAGATGAAAACAAGCAAAATACAAATTTCATAAGCATGGCTAAAATGATAACAGATTCCCAGACTTGGAGATCTCACCCGTTGTGGAGCTGGGCTGATAGAAAACTTTGAAACTGATAGCCAAGAAGGTCCTTTTATCTTCCTTTTAACAAGAAGAAGCTCCAACGCACTGCATGTTGCATTATGTTAGATTTTCTCATATTTCTTCTTGAGAAAGAGTGTTAAGTAACATAAGCTAGCTGTATTCTTTGAGGTTACTATCCACAGGCAAACAACCAAGCAAGGAATAAAATATAAACACAAATGAAAGCATCTAACAGTTATAGATTAAAGACCAAACATGAGGGCTTGATCTAACTTGTACCTGCAATGAGTTCCCAGAAGAGCACAGAAGGTTTCCCCTTTTAGATCTGCTGGAAGTGGGGGATCCTGCAACAGGGCAATCAGTATTCATAGTGAGTGGAGTCAAATAAGTTTTGATACTAAATCAACAAGCATAATGCATCACTGCTTCACAGGCAACTTTCAAGAACAACAACCTCTGAAACTCCAAATTCTTATGAGAAAGAAATGTAATACAGTTGATACACAAATTGAAGATGTACTATCATGCTGTAAACTGATTCATTTGCAGGTTGAGTGTACCTTGAATGGATAATTGATCTTAAGTACATAATTCTCTCCTGCTGGTATGTCAGATCGCTCAAATGCATATTTCCTCTGTCATATGTTCACATAGCAACAAGATGAACAAAGAACATGAAAGTACTATGAACATTCAAAAACTTCACTTGTTTATAATTTAACCAGTGTACACTTGGAAATATCACAATGATTGAATCTGCAGACCTTAACCGGTGCCATGCTAAAAGTTGATACATTGAGATCTAAAAGCTTCTTTGCTATTTCAGTCTTTAATTCTGAAAACACATCCTGAGAATGGGATCATAAATAAAAGCATCAACAGCAGCAAAAGAGTACAACAAGGACTAAATTGTATCTATATCCATGACTATACAAAAAATAAACACCTACTTGCAGCTTTCTACGGAAATCTGTGGATGAAGTCCTAGACACTTCAGCATCCTTTTCGAGTTTCATCATTTCATCAGTGTGAAATAAAGAACTGTTTGGAATTGCATAGACACATCTCTGCACGTTCTTTACAACTGCACAACAACTCTGGTATGTACTTCCTGCTTTGACCTATATCATAACCATAGAACTATGAAACAGTGCTGCTACATGATTAAACTTGCAAGATAAGAACTATACCTCAGAAATGAAACAGATTACAAAACATTCCTTGATAAAGAACCCAATAGAACTTTTATAATATCAACCTATTGTCATGTTTACCTTCCCAAATAGATAAAGGGTGCCCATATTAGCTCCATAGAACTCTTCGTAAGCATCAATGGTGTAAAGAGGCAGTGACCCATCTGATTCCAGATCAAAATCTAAATTCTCGTCACTGTTTAAGCCACTATTTACCTCCACAATGCCATCTCCGATATCCCCTCCCTCTCCAGTCCTCACTGCCTGCCATCCAGCCCTAGCGCTTAACGCCGGATCCTTAACTTCATTATTAATCTTTGCATTCAAAGTATAAACCCCTCCGTTCTCCACCACAGGCTCCGCTTTCAACTCCACAAAATCCACCTTTTTCTCCTCAACTACCCCTCCATTCTCTGCAATATCATGGCATTGCCCAATTGGGGCATGATCAATTCCAAAATCCAACTCCTTCTTGCCCTCAGATTCCTTCACCGCTTCATCATTTCTCACAGAACCCACCACCACCACAGTTTCACTAGCATTTGCAACAACTCTATCCAATTCAACTCTCCTTGTTAAATCAACACCCCCATTAGACCCTCTCTCACTCTTAACACTTACAATCGGCACAAAACTATTCGCCGCCACCGACCCCACTTGCCCCCTCCTCCGTTTCTCTCTATCACCCTCATCCGGCGCAAACTCCGCAATAACATCATCCACAATACTATCACAAGACAATCCTTTCACCTTCTCGCTATCTCTACCTTTACTAAAAACCGACGACGTGAACATCGACGAAAGCCTCTGTTTCCCCATCATCGCTGCCGCGGCCGTGAGCGACGAATTGGGCTTTCTGGGCCGGGCCTCCTTATTATCCTTCTCCTTCTTCTCCACCTTCTTCCTTTTGGGTCTGTCGCCGCCGTCCGATTCATCCGACGACGGAGGAAGCCCGTCACGGGTCCAGTCCTCTTCCTCGCCCTCGTCGCAGTACCCAAGGCCATCGTCGTCTACGATGAAGCCTCGGACCTCCTCGCGGCGCTTGGCGACGAGGGCGTCGTACTCGTCCTCCTCGACCGTGTCGTAGATCGGATTCTCCATCTTGATCTCGTATCCGCCAGCTTCGGATCGGCGGCCGCCGTGGCGCAGAGCTTTGAGGCGCTCTAGAGCTCCCGCGCGCGCCGTCGCCTCAGTTCCACGGCTCCGCCGCCTCCCGGCCACTGTCGTCGGCTGTTCATCAGCCATCGCTTTCTCTCTTGGATGTCAGTGTAGTGTGTCGCTCTGCTTTCCTCTCTCTCTCTCTAGGTTTTGGAGCCGTTTAGAGGGTATAAACTTGGCGGGAGTTTTTGTAGTTTTGGCGGGAATTGTGCTTGGATTTTTTTATTTGACTCACTGAACTGACTCTCTTCTCTTGCCGGGTAATTCTCGTTTGGGTAGAAAAGAGACTTGCCGGGTAACTCTCGTTTGGGTAGAAAAGAGAGTTACGGAGTGCCGAAAAATCGCCGCAGTCATAGAATTTTACTAAACATTGTAGAATCACGTGGCTGTGGTGCCTTTTTCTGCACCCAGCCTGCACTTCCTTTCTACACCGAGGAATTATCCTTTGTGGAAAATGTCATGTCCATTTTGTTTAAGATTTTTTTTTTTTTGGGTCAAAATTTAAGGAATAAATTTAAAGTTATATTGGTTGTCATCTATTCAAAAAATTAGATCACAATGATGATCTAATTTATAAAACATCAGTTGTTTGATACCTAAAAATTGGTTTAACCTAAAATAAAATCACATAAATAACACTAGGATGTATACACAATTTATGTAATCAGTTACATTAATTTGGTTTTGTACTTATGTATGAGTTTAAATATAAATTATGTGATTATGAGGCCAAATGGGGTGAATATCCTATTATAATGGATAGGAGGCTATTTCCTCACAATTCCCCACATGTGAGATCATTACATGTGAGATTCAAGGCGGAATATCACACAAAACACAATATCAAACTATAATAGGGTTTATAAAAGATCATTTTATTTCAGTACATCACTTTTTCTCACCACATATTATGTTTTTTTCTTCTATTTCCATAATTGTTTGTGAGAAATAAGTAATGATTATGCTCTACATGAGTGTTTTGAGAGGAAATGATGTTTGATTATGTTTTTGGTTTTTTTGAGCCAAATAGAAAGTTATAGTACTTAATTGAAAAAAATTGAAAATGACATTCTAAATTATGAAATGGTGTTAATATTACGTATTTTTGCAAAAATTTTCTATTTATTTAATTAAGAAGTACAATTTTAATAAAGAGCATTTTAAATTAAATTATCAGACTTTTCAAACAAAAGAATTTACAAAGCGAATCAAGCTAAGCAAACGCATTTCCATAAAAATAATGCAAAAAATCCCAATTCAAGGAAAGCATCTCATAAAAGTTATTGCCAAAGCAGCTAATTTAATTTATAAAGATGTAAAGGGATTTTCTTTTGTATTGATTTAAAGTTTAAACCCATAAGGCATACACCCACCAAAGACGTCAATACTAAATTGGCATTGTTGTGGACAGCCTACTATATATATGGATATTATATAGTTTCTTATGGTTTAGCGTAATAATTTAGAGACTGTTAATTTGTGATGTGTTCCAATCTTTTACAAACAGACAAATTAGTTCTCTATCAAGTCAATATCATTAGTACTCAGTTACTTGAGTTCTACTATAGGGAATTCTAAATATGGGGTATTCACCAAATATATATATATATATGTAATAATACTATTTTTATCATATTTTTATATCACATTTATACTATTTTACATGTTATTATTGAATAAATAGTTTTTGATTTACTTAATTTTTTATAAAGATAATAAAGACTTAAAAAATATATAATTTGAATCGTTAAAATTCTACGTGGAATAAAACTCATTGTGTCAAAAATAGGATGCAGGATATATCCGCCCAAAATAACCATTCCACTTATATATGCCTAGAATATATATGGATCAATATATGTTGTAGTACAATTAAACATTGTTGAGTAGCAAACTAGCAATCCATTTTGTCTGGATTTCATATATTATGATAATCTATTATAACTGATCATGGCTCCAAAGTCTAACAACTAAACTGCAGCATAATAGAGACGTGATAATAGTTTGGGACGACGTACGTACCACAAATAAAAAAAAATGATCCAACAAGCTAATAACTCCAATAATTAAGTAACCAATATCTACCAATTAATTAGTGCAACCACCCACACCATCACCCTTTCATAGTTTTTGCCATCATTTTCTTCGTAGGGCCTGACCAAATAGAAATAATGAGCATTGTTTTGCTTCTTCATCTCACCATATATTTTAAATCGAACAACTTAATTATGTTAGCTGACTAAAACTAAAACAATCTATATATTAGATAGAAAGAATGTTGAATGGGGTCAATTTTCTTCACTTGCCTTGCTATGGATTCGTCACATAGCAAATAGTATCGTATACTAAATCATAATGTGTTGGTATACACTATACAGCGTGCATGCATATATATATATATATATATATATGTATACCCACTATGCATTAATTAAATTTGTCGGTAGTTTTAAGATTATGAAATTAATTGATGAATGGATTCAATAAGACTCATAAGAGACAGTTGTATAAGACCGTGACTTCCATAAATATTCTATGAAGCTCAAGTTTCGCTGCACCTAAAAATGACGCGTCTGGGTCTCATCTGATGAATACTTTAAAAAGCAGCAGGAAGATACCTTCGATCTGCAGTGGTCTGCATCTATTTATGTACATAAATGCAATTAATATTTTATGTTCCTTGCTGGTGTGGTGAGTAAAAACAAGAAAGAATTGTGTGATAATTAACTTAATCGACCACTAATAAGTGGGAAACAAAAGATATGAAAGGAAAAAGTTAGAGGTACATCAACTCAAAAAAATCTCAACTTATATGATGATGATTCATAATTTGTTTATATTTGAACCTGTTTTTCATCTTATATTTGATTGATTACTTAAATAAAATAGTATCAGACAGAAGTTGATAACTAAAATTCAGAAGAATATTTATATATATATATATATACACACACACAAACTTATAATCAAATAAAAGAACAATTATTCTTCCACAAAATGCTGTGAAGCTAACATCAGACGGCTTTCATTATCAAATTAGTAACAAGTAAGAGGTTGGTAGCCTTCATTATATGCAATTAACCAAGACACAGAGAGAGAGAGCAAGCACAAAACCTATTACTAAATTAATACTTCACTATATATCTTCCTTATAAAGAAAAAAGAAACACTAATTAATTATCAACCTTGTTTCTCTTTTCTCTAACAAGTCAACTTTACTTACTATTACACAAGTTGCGACGACTAGCAATTTTTCACATCTTAAACTTTGTAGAAGGAAAATCAGCTGAGAGTATAACAATATCCATGTCCTATTTCAAAATTACTAGTTAGAAGTTTCACATTTGAATTTTTGTCTCAATTAAATACTTTATATTTCTCTAGAATATTACCGATGTGAGATTTAAAGTAACCAAATGGTGAGGGTGGAATGTGGATGAAATAAGAATTAGAATTAAAATTAGACTATGCCCAGATTCTCTCAAATGTGATAAAAAAAAAATCACAAAAAATAATGATAACTAACTTATAACCGAGTCCATCAACCATACACACATTTAATATATATGTACATATTATCTAATGGATAAATATAGATTCACCCATTAAAACCAAGTGTAAGTGTGTAACAGATTAATTTTGACAGCTGCATTAAGCAAATGTTACATATTATATGAATCAACAAAAGTTGTACATTTTCAATTACCTATGTTGGAATAAAGAAGTTGCCTAAAAAGGCCTTAAAGCCCTTATTAAAGTTACTCATGGAAATTGGAGCGAACTGCCAAGTCCATTTAACCCGCGTAATTACCGCTTGAACACTAACAAAAAGCAGCAGCAGTAGCTATTTATAGTTATAGTGCTCAATACTCATGTACTAGATCCTTTTCCGATTCCAAAGAGTCCCATCACGCCAGCTGCTATGTCTTCCTCTACTCTTTCTCACTTCACTCATCACTCGTCTCTCTCCTTATTAAGCTCTCACAAACCCACTTATGAAAAAAGCAGCTTCAGAATTCTAAATGTCTGCCTCTGACGCCAAAACAGAGCACATGAACGACCAGCTCTCCCAACAAACCTCAATCTTCGGTCTTCGTATGTGGATCGTTCTTGGGGTTGGCGTTGGAGCTGCTTTTGTACTCCTTCTGTTCCTCATTTCTCTTTGGCTGGCCTCCAAGCGATCCAAGAACAAGCATTCTCAAACACCCTCAATCCCAATTGTCTCCAAAGAGATCCAAGAGATCAGGGTCGTCGACCATGTCCGGACCCACAACCCGAACAAGACCCAAATCCAAGCCTACTCGTTTTCTGAACCCGACCCAGTTCCCAGAATCGAGAGGCAAGCCTTGCTTACACCTACAGAGGAGGAGAGCCCAATGGGGTATCATAATATTCACATTGAGATCGGCAAGGACCATAGGATCACTTTCCCAGAACGGAATGGGAGGTCTTCTTCTTCACATGGAAGTGGGGATGGTCGTGGTGGTGGTGTTGATCAGGCGGCTATGGTGGGCCCTGAAGTTTCTCACTTGGGGTGGGGACATTGGTACACTCTGAGAGAGCTTGAGGCTTCCACAAATGGGTTTGTGCACGAGAATGTTATTGGCGAAGGAGGGTATGGGATTGTTTACCATGGTGTGTTGGAGGACAACACTCAGATTGCTGTCAAGAACTTGCTCAACAACAAGTATTTTTCTTTCAATTCACTCTTTTTCTTTTCTAATTTTTGTGGGACATTTGTGTTCTTGTAATTCGTGGGTTGAGTAGTGCTTGGTTAACTTAATTTTGTTAGAATTGTGCTGTATGAGCTTATGTCATTGAATTGATGGATTGAAAATTGGGCATGTGATAGGGGACAAGCTGAGAAGGAGTTCAAGGTTGAAGTTGAGGCAATTGGACGAGTTCGGCATAAGAATTTAGTTAGATTGCTTGGTTTCTGTGCTGAAGGAGCTCATAGGTACTCTGTTTTTGCTTAATTAACCCAAGCTTCATTATTTCAATTTTACCCTTTCGGTCTTGCAAACTAGAGCTTATCAATTCTATGGTAATGAATCACAATATCGATTCGACCCAAAATCTTTTTAACTGCATTGATGTTTCATCTTCAAGTCATTTATGTAGTATCGCTTGTTTCCTTATGTGATAGGATGCTTGTGTATGAGTATGTTAACAATGGGAACTTAGAACAGTGGCTTCATGGGGATGTAGGGCCTTGCAGTCCTCTGACTTGGGAAATTCGAATGAATATCATACTGGGAACAGCAAAAGGGTATCATGCGAATCAATTTAGAATTCACATATGTGATTTTAGTAATTGATTTTTCTTCCTTCCCCTGCCTCTCATCTGTGGCATTTGTCATAACTTGTAGGTTAACATACCTTCATGAAGGACTGGAACCCAAGGTTATTCACCGTGATATAAAATCAAGCAACATTTTACTTGACAAGCAGTGGAATTCCAAGGTGTCAGACTTTGGCCTTGCCAAGCTCATTGGTTCTGAGATGAGCTACATTACTACGCGTGTCATGGGAACATTTGGGTATGTTTGGACAATTGGACCCTCCCTCCATGTGCATATATATATGTGTGTGTGTGTGAGTGTGTTCATGAATTAGCATTAGATATTTAGATGTGATAACAACTTGTTTCTGCCTTTTTGAAGCTATGTAGCTCCTGAATATGCAAGTACGGGCATGTTGAATGAGAGAAGTGATGTGTATAGTTTTGGGATTCTTATCATGGAGATAATAACTGGGAGGAATCCGGTTGATTATAGCCGACCACCAGAAGAGGTTTGGACAAAAGCACTTTGTTGAGAATACATCTAAATCATTTAAATAATCTTTCTCCTGGTTTTCTGTTTTCCCTCTTTCCTCTAATGTTTCTTTTAATTAAAAGTTGAGAATTTTCAGGTGAACTTAGTTGAGTGGCTTAAGAGGATGGTTGCTAACCGGAATCCAGAGGCAGTATTGGATCCCAAGTTACCTCAGAATCCAACTTCCAGGGCATTGAAGCGGACTCTTCTTGTAGCTTTACGTTGCGTGGACCCAAATGCACAGAAGCGGCCAAAAATGGGGCATCTTGTACATATGCTAGAAGCTGAAGAGGCCCCATTCAAAGATGTATGTATGCGCTTCTGATTGAAAATCAATTTAAGTTCTCTCTGTTTATCTTCCTCTCTTTTGATTTCTTTGGTACTTGAAATAATTTCAAGTTCAATATAGCACAATACATAAGAAAGGTAATATATATATGACATTGCCTGATGCTGTAAATATGTAAAGATCAACGATGCTAATGCCACTACTAATCAACCATTTTTTTCTCCATGTAGTTCATTTAAACATCTTGGTTTATGACCTGGTTGGGCCTTACTCTCACCTTCCCTTAAAATATTCATTTATCTCTTTGAAGCTATCATTTCTTTCATCTAGATGTTTCAATTCAGTTCTGTTACTTATCAACTCGTGAACACATTGTTTTAGGATCGTAGATCAAGAAGGGATGCAGGGTGCTCGAACGGTGACAATGCGAAGGATGGCTTGAAAGAGAAGCAGGTAATAGAATCAGGTGATAGTAGTGGGTATTAAAGTGGCATGCATTCCGATAAGACAAGATGGAGACATCAAGATGAAAAGCAGTAAAAATTTTGCCCAACTCGTTTGAAGTGGGTTGCAGATCTTGTACTCGTTCAGAAGCTGTCCGTTGCAAATGTTGACAGTGTTCCAATTACATGGGGGCTCTTACATATGTTATCTACAAGGTTTGCTGATTTTATAGCTTGTGTTTTGCTCCATATACTTTCCAAAAGAGCATCTTATTCAAAAGTGTTGGCAAATGCCATTTTTCAGGAAAAGCTTTGAGCATGAGCTGTGTAATATAATTTATTTAATCACATTCTTGTCATTGTCAATAAAAAGATTTGCATATATGTAACAATTCAAATCAAATGATAGTTCCCTGAATCATCTGCTGAACTCCTACCTTATTGTCAAGATTGTTGTTGCTACAGAGAAATGATATTTGGTGGCTTTAAGATTTTTATTTACTTGTATGAAGAGGCAAAGATGAAACTGGAAGTAACTTGTTTGATCAACCCAGCCCCAAAACTAAACCGAATGGTATGTAGAAATTGAAATACATGCTAATTAGGTGGTCTTTTTCAAGCCATTAGCATACTATGCACAGTAGCTTTACTTTTACAAACTAGAGTACCTAGGTAGGTGACATGCAGAAAAGTATTTTCAGGGACAACTCACATGATAGCAATTTGCAGTTCCTTTCAACTGGGGTCACATAACATGCATATGGTTATTGATGCAGCTCGTAATTTGTGGCGTCCTAATGTATACAAGTTTAAAAAGTTCTAAATAGACAAAAATGATAGATTAGACCTTTGTAATTGTCACGGTTTTGTAATTGATGAAAGTACATTCTTGATTTCACTTTCCATACATCTAATCCTTTGTTTTTTTTTTAAGTTTATGCTGGACTTACTACTGCGGTACTGGCAGTGATAGGAAATCTGGATAATACCAATCCCTTCTAGGCCACTCTTTTTCTCCCTTTTTTTTTTTTGGGTGAAAAACAAATAAGAAACAAAATAAGTTATCAAATTTGGGAAGAAAATGCGTGGCTACTATCCCCTTAACCACATTTCTAGGCAACTTGAGCTATATACTTATAATGTATTGATTGACATTGCGGGTCCCTTAAAAATTGTGTGACACTCAGCTGGCTATACTTTTGTGCTCTTGGTCCCCGTTGTTTCGGTTGAAAAAATTATAACAAATTACAAATAAGTAAATATAATATTTAAAAATTAAAAAATAGAGATTGTAAGGGTAAATCTTTATTTTTTGATCTCATCTTCTACTAAAGTATATAATGAGTTTGGTATAAGCATTATGTTAGAGTTTAATTTGAGAATTTTGGGCATAATATAAGCATCGACAAATCGCCTATTTATAATATTAAAACCTTTAATTAATTGATTTATTTATAAAATGTCTTTTATTATATACCCTTTTAAACATAAATATAACGATATAAAATAAATTGTAAGTACTAAAGGGTTTTGAGAGAATAATATGGGTGGTGGGGGTTTAGACAAAGTTTGAATGTAATTCAGAAGTTTAAAATTAAGCATTAATATTTAATTGAGTTGCACCGAGAATATTTGATCCAAAAAAAGAGGATTCGAATTTAGGATCTCTTTAATATTGTGGACAAAAATACTATTAAATTAATTGCTAATTAGTCTAGTGACAAATTGGGCTTGTCCTCACCCTATATTGAAACATAAGTGACCAAATTGAGGAAAAGTCTCTGTATGTGAGGTAAATACAGTTTTGACCCTTGAATGCTGTCAGAGTTTATATTTTTCTTAGTATAGTTCTCAATCATTAAATGTTAAATTTAGTAGCTGTACCACATTTCATTATGTTGCCCAGCACAATTATCATTTATCAATTATGTGATTTATGTCCCGCCCAAATATCAATGGAAACCAAACCACCTTGGAGACATAACACAACGACTTGGCCCGACACTTTCTTATTATGCCAAAATATATAAAAGAAATAGGAAAGAAAAACAGAAAATTTGTTGTCCAAATATTATTACGTTTTATAATTTTATTAACTTATATTCAAGTAGCTGATTATATTAGTCAAAGCATATGACAAGCTCACCATCCATTTTCGAAATTTTCAACTTTCCCGAAGACCCTAAGAAATTATACTCATAAAATTTAAATGATAAGACTCAATAAATACTTCCAAAAAATTATGTCCGTGAGGTTCAAAAATTACAAGGGTGCAACAAGCGAAAGGGCAACAATTATATCCAAATTGAGACGGTCATAGCCAAAACTGTTCCACACAACCATTGCAGCTGGACTGATTTGCTATCCCGAGAAGCAGAGTTACTGCCGGGAGCTGCAGGTGTAGAGGTGGTAGTGGCAGCAGCTGGAGGAGGGGGAGAGAGTACTGGGACATCGCACGTACCAAATGTAGCATTTGCCTGCTCATACATGATAGATTACAAGCCAAACTCAGATGATTGTACTATTTGATTGATCAATTCAAAAAGTTCTAATGGTAAATTTCACCCAAAAAAAAGAAGTAAAGGTTGCAACCTTGCAATATGTAATTCTGTCACAGCCACATGTCAGATGACCATTTGCTTCATCCACTGCTTCTGGGGCTCCCCCGCCGTCACTTTTCTGCAACAGAGAGAAAACCAATAGGTTAGGCAAATGCATGTCAATCTGTCCTTCGTTCTAATTGACCATGTTGCAAGGATTTTCCATGGAAAATGTGTCGACGCATACCTGGTAATAATCAACAGCAATGAAGTTTGGCCACCGTTTCCCAGCTGCAGTATAACACGTTTTTGTCATGCTCATTAAAGGAGCTGAATTGTCTCCGCAAACTGCTGATGCATTGGGAAGATCACGAAAATAGTTCACGAGAACCAGTGTTTTAGATTTTGTGTCCATAGGAGATGATTCAGCACGATTCGGACACGAACCATTTACCATCCCACCATTTCCATCTGAGAATTTAGTACACAAACAAAATTGAGGAAAATCTTGAGTTAGGAACTTAATCTTTAGAACTGCAGTATTAATCATATGATGTTGAGACTTTGGTTTTAACCTAAAAGCTGTTACATCCTTCAAAAATGTAAGAAGTGCCCAAATGGATGAGTATAGACTTTGGAACAAACATCAAATAAACTATCTGCTGAGGTGCATACCATTATTGATCATATTGCACATATTCTTTCATAAAGCCTACAACCAGTGTGTAGGGTCCTGAGTTAAAGTTGTATTTCCTTGAATAAACTAAAAACTAGACGGCTTGAAAAGTTTAAGAAATGGGACTCACACTGATTTTCTACCACATAGTTCCACTCATAAGCAATTCCATCTGAAGCCTCTTTAGATGACTTAGAGGTGAAGACCACCAACCTCTGATTGTTCTTGACCATATCATCAACAGTTGGCCAATCTTCCCCATTCTTTGGCATTCGAGCAATTGGGAACAAATATTTTTTGAGGTCAGCTGCATTAAAGACGTTTATCAAGCCACTTGGAGATGTTACATAATCCTCGATAAAAATGGTCACAATCTCTGACGGGTTTGCATCCAGAAACACTCTAATGTCTTTCAGCACGTTAACAGCAGGTTGCTGCAGAGAAAATTGGTGCACAAGAAAAATCAGTAAATCAAAAGCAGCATACAATTTTCAACCTTACTATAAAAAAAATTGATTAAGAGTGAAGTTAAACTGCTGATAAATTTTTTTTTGAAGCTCTTACGAATGCTGTGAAGTTGTAACACTTGCCACCAGTTGAGTGACATAACCAGATGTCGTTGTTGAAATCATACATATCCAGCATAAACCCTCGAACGCCATTCTACCAAGATATAAAAAAAACATAGAAGTAGGAAAAGTAGAAAATTAAAAGAAAAACTTTCAAAAGAAATAATTCACTTTAATACATTTAGATACACCTAATCCAGAAAAATCAGTGGTAGGAAGTAGACTTTCAGCGTAACTGCATGGAGAGTCTTGAATTCTTTAGGTGGGTTTGGTGGATGCTTTTCCTTTAATCTATATAATAAACACCCAAATAGGTTCTATTTCTTATTTCTTAATCCAAGGGACAGATATTTTAGCAAAAAAGAAAAGAGGGACAGCGAATACATGTGCATCAATGACCACTCACAGACCCACATGCTTAATTTAGAACCCTTTTGATCTATTCCCTCTGTTAGCTTTTGCTTCACAATCCTATCTACCCTTAAAAACTATCATGCTTTTCAACCTATTGATGTGCAACACACACCAAATGGGATTTTAGATCTCTGAGTTTAAACTCTACTGTATGTCGAACACATACACACACCAAATGACCAAAGTTCAAGATGAGCCAACTTGCTCCAGATTTAGTGCCACGTAATCATCAAATAAGAAAGTGATTGAAGAATAATCTATAGAAAATCACGCCCGTCCAAAATGTTCTTTTCTTTTTTGGTCTGGTCAACCCATTGACTAAAGTTCCACCGAGCCACATTGGCAATTTGGCATGCAAGAATATTTACGTCCCCAAAAAAAGAAAAAATCCAACTTTCAATTACCCAAAAAAAATAAAAAATAAAACTGTCAAAAACAGAACAAAAACGAAGGGCACAGCTACAGAACAGAGGAATATTAAAAAAAAAAAAGAGAAAAACTTACATTGAGTTGAGAGGTAACGGTGTCATTCTGATTCATTGGAGCGATAATTAAGGAGCCAGTGGCGGACCTCGCCCCAGCTAGAGAGAACGAGTTGTGGGTCGTTAGCCATGAATACCGATTGAATGGCAGGCCTTTTACCTAATAATATTAATTAATAATAATAATCATCTCGTGAACAAACTAATAAAGTTAATTAAACACAATGAATTATGTAATTTAGTGAAGAAAATGATTACTTTTGATGTGGGGTTGGTGGGTTGAATCCGGGTACATCTGGGTCGGGTATTGCCGTTTGCTGCGCATGTCTGGCAGTTCAACCCGGCGTCGCAGTCACCGTCTTTGGAACAAGTCTCTCCGATCTGTTTGGCATTTGGGAAAAACCCAGAAGTTAAAAAATTGATACAGAGAAAATGAATTACGATATAAGCTGAAAAAATGAAAAAAAGAAAAAGAAAAAACCTTGAGACTGAAAGAGGAAGAAAATAGGCAAACGCAGATGAACAGGGCTTGAAGTTGGGGACTAATTAAGAAAGTTCCCATTTTGATATGCTCTCTGCAAAACAGTAGAAGTACCAAAAGAAGCAAGAAATCAAAAAGGTCAAAAATGGGTTAGTTAATGTGAATGTGGGGTTTATGGTTTTTCAAGAAAGGAAACAAATTTAAGGGATTTAAGAAGGGTGGCAGAGAAGAAAGCTTACCTTATAAATTTCCTCCAGGTTTCACTTTGCTTTCTGGGTTTGGCTACAAAATCCAGGTTTCACTTTTTATCCACAGAGAGAGAGAGAGAGAGAGAGAGAGAGAGAGAGAGAGAGAGAGATGGAGATAGATAATTAGATAGTGTGAGCGTGAGAGGTATGAATGTTTGTTTTTTGGTTGGGTGAAAAAGAGAGTAGTAGTTGCCTTTCCCGCTCTCTTTCCTTGTAATGAAGGTGGGGTTGGTTTTTTATTTTTTATTTTGGACAGAGCCTGGGACTTCTGGGTTACATTGACATATGGTTATGGAAGCAAAGACAGAGAAGAGAAGAACAGCAATATGGAGGTGTCATATGATTTTTGGCTTTACCAAGGTTGCCAATGCCATAAACCCAACAAGGTTTGGTGTGAATCATACAAGTCTCTCAAGGAAACGCGTTGTAGTAGTCGCGTTAGGTGCGGAGCTCTTTGTCGCTTTAGCATCTCTTTACTTTTTATTTCTTCTCTAAATCTCTATTATTACTATTATTATTTATAATAAATTATTCCTAAATCTAATTTTTGAATATTTTTAATTAGAAACCCACCCAAATAAAAAATTAAATTCCAGTCTAATCCATTTACGGGGTAGTTTACCGAGCACTCAGTCCGTGCAAGTGTAAGATTTTTACTTGCAGAGGCACCTTGCCAGGCACTCGACATATAGTTTGGACTGCAACTTAATTTTGAGGTGGCTAAAATTTGGATTAAAAATTTTTCTCATTTTTGAGTTTCTATTAAAGCACCCTATTATTTATGAAAATTTTTAAATTTTTATTTTATACAGCTATAAAAAATTATTTTGTGTTTTTTAGACTGCTTCAGTTAAACACTTAAACCTAAAACTCTTGCAACAAACATCTTTACTACTACGAGATAAACTTATATGCACCAGTGGTATACAATTTGTGTCTCGTATTTATTATTTTACTGGTCATTTGCTAGTCACATAATTACATTATGTGAGACATCTATTGTATACAATGGTAAGTTTTTATTATTTTACTAAAATCAAGATCTTAAAAGTCAAATTAACAAAGGACTTCACAAGATAAAAAATCTTAATTAAGATGTATGGTACAAAATTAGAATGTCCGAAAATAATATTTATAAACCATATTTACCATTTGATTTGCAATTTTATGTATGATTTTAACACCAAATAGTATGTTGGCCAAATGCTATTAATTTATTTAAATTATAACATATGTACAATCTTTATTTAAAATTTAAAATGTTAGATATTAATTATTACGCAAGTTTTAAAATTTGGGTAAACTAAAAAAACACCAACATACCAATATAAAAATGCCAATGGCATTCCTTATTCTTTTAAAAGAAAAGAGGAGGAAGAATAAAGAAAGAAAAAATTCAAGGCGTGCTGACGTTTGGTTTGGGGTTCTAGAAGAATTTATTGATTTACAACCCTCTCAATAAGTAAATCTATTATTTAGTTAATACATCGTATTTGCAGCCTTATACGACTGAATATTTGATTTGTCCAAGAATATTAATATGAACTTTGAAGCAAAGCCGTCCCAGCAAGTAACTCAACTTGGTTGCTTTCATTTTTTTTTTATTTCTTTGTAGACTTCCAGAAACTTGTAGTGCAGAAAAATGCACATTTAAGCTGCTGAGCATATCATGTGGGAATGAAATTATCGCCGCGTTGATGGTTTCAAAGTGACACAAATTTTACAAAAAATCATGGATTAGTTATTCAACGTCCATGACAAAGATTATTTATGTGACACGTTAAGTTTTATGCAGTAATCTTCAATTTATGAAATGGGGTAGGTTGGACCAATTCATTTCAAGGTATAGCTGTCCAGCTATAAACATCAGATTGGGAATTAGTATGCAGTGGTTCTGATTATTTCTGGTTCATCAATTATTAATTAACTTGTATTTTGTCTTCTAATTCGTCATCCCAATTCACACAATGATGTTAACTGTTTGAGCACGTACTAGTTCCATATTGGATGGAGAATGGAGATCAAGTGTTCAATAAGAGCCTCTCCACCTAATAACTTAGATCTTTTAAGATGCATATTAATTCTATATAATATCATATCTATTGGGTATTTTTCACTTTAAGGCTTAATCTCACATAAAAACTTCTAGTACCTCTCAAAAGAAAATAAACAAATGTTTTCACGTAATGAAATGTTGTTGCAAAAATCTGTACATCAATGTAAATAATGGATGTAGCATAGAAAAATAGATAATAAAAAACACAAGAGAGTTCTCAACTTGGACAACATCCACAGTCATTTTTATTGTGTTTGTCTATAGAGATTACATTTGTACATGGCTTCTGTAAAGCCCTCAGCAAAATGAATGAAATACTGCCCTTCGTCACTTGGGATGAAAGGATTCATATTAAAAAACAATGGGCCTTTTGGGCCAAGTGAGCATTGGGCCTTAGGTAACTTGCAAATGGGCCATAGACAAATGGGCTTCATGTAGGTGTAAAATAGGTGTAAAATAGGCTAATAGGTGTCTATTGGGCTTAGTAAAAAAATACGGGGTTCAATTTTTGTGTTACAATTTGTGATCGGTCGAATCAGAATGATAGATTTACGCACAAACGGGAGGTGTTGAGCATTAGTTTCATATGTGTCATTTGAGTAAAGTGTCTAACAAAGTTATATACCCACTCTCCACCTCAGCTTAAATTTGTAGGATGAATATTTAATAGTAACGACATTGTCGATCGTTTTATCCACCTGAGGATTTGACAAAGTTGTTTGTGAAACCAGGCAACTGGTCAAACTTTCAACTTTGTATGAGGATTCTCCTATTTAAATAAACATTCTCATATATTCCTTAAAAAAAAAAAGTTAGGAAGTTAAGACTGGTATTTAAAAGGTACGCAATATAGCCTCTAATCATTATGTGATTGATTAATGGGAGACTAAATTTCATTCACTGCAAGCAAACTCTGTCATTATTTCATGGTAAATAGAATAGTTGGTCGTCTTTCAAAAGGTGGTGGAGAAAAGTATCCAACTTTGTGGCCTTTCCACCTAAGAGGCCTTTCATAGGGTCTTGGCCCACTAATTTTCAGGGTCGTCAGCAGTAGTTTCACCAATACTATTTGTGTGTGTGGACTATTGCAAGAAAAAGAAGAAGAAGAAGAAGAAGGAGAGAGAGAGAGAGAGAGAGA
The DNA here is from genome assembly GCA_003254885.1 of Purshia tridentata. Taxonomy (NCBI): domain Eukaryota; kingdom Viridiplantae; phylum Streptophyta; class Magnoliopsida; order Rosales; family Rosaceae; genus Purshia; species Purshia tridentata. The sequence continues at coordinate 52,911 of QANT01000060.1, forward strand.
GATTATTCTCACGGGCCAGAATTTCCTCTTATAGAGAAAAAGAGGAACAATGTGGATTGTGGGGTATCCCACTTGCCTCAATCTTTAGAAAAGATGAGTGTGAAACTTGCTATGGCAGACACTCATTTTGATCACTATGCTTTAGTGGTCCATGGTCGTGCATAACACATTGCAATTGAACCATGTGTATGAATATAGCTAAAGATCATTTCACAGAAGTCCATTGCTCACCATTTCTCCAATGGCTACTCTAGTCCTGCAACTTGTGTGTACATATTTGTTTGCAATCACTCTCCTGAACTCAATTTCTGCACAATCTCACACTTATATCATCCACATGGACTCCTCAGCCATGCCAAAAGCCTTCTCGGGCCACCAGAATTGGTATTTGTCCACCCTTTTATCTATATCAGGCAGTACTGCTGAAGCATCAAGTTCTACCACAAAGCTCATTCATGCCTACACTAATTCCATCCAAGGCTTTAGTGCTAGTCTCACTCTTTCTGAGCTTGAAGCCCTTAAAAAGTCCCCTGGTTTCATTTCTTTCACTCCCGACCACCCCCTTAAACTCCACACCACTCATACTTCTCAGTTCCTTGGCCTAACTTCCTCATCTGGTGCATGGCCTGCTTCAAATTATGGTGAAAATGTCATAATCGGTTTGGTTGACACTGGAATTTGGCCGGAGAGTGAGAGCTTCAATGATGAAGGAATCACTTCTGAAGTCCCTTCCAGGTGGAAAGGAAAATGTGAATCCGGCACCCAATTCAATTCTTCCTTGTGCAACAAGAAACTCATTGGGGCTCGGTTTTACAACAAAGGCTTACTCGCCAACAATCCCAAGTTAAAAATTACCATGAATTCGCCCCGCGATACAGATGGACATGGAACACATACTTCCTCCACTGCTGCTGGTCATGATGTGAAAGGTGCCTCCTATTTTGGTTATGCTATCGGCACAGCTAGAGGCGTGGCTCCGAGAGCTCGAATAGCTATGTACAAAGTGGTTTGGGATAACAAAATGTATGAATCTGATGTTCTTGCTGCTATAGACCAAGCAATTCAAGATGGGGTGGATGTATTGTCACGGTCCTTGGGTTTCGGCTTGGAGGATGACCATTTTCTGGAAGATGACACAATTGCAATAGCCACTTTTGCAGCTNAACTTGTGGAAATATCTAGAGACTAATCAATTCTCCAAGTTATCCAAGAGTTGGTGGACTTTTCTCCAAATTGCTAGAAGGATCCATCCATGGCTATAAAAGGAGGATGAGGCTTGGCATTTAACATCAAGCAATTGAAGCAATCAAGCCAATTGCATTCCGACTACCACTCAAAGTGAGGAGTGAGAGTATAGAGAAAGAGAGAGTGTGAGAGAAGTGAAGTATTTCTTTTGGTGTTTCCTTCAAGGTGTTCATAGCTTGAAGAAGTGGTGATTCCTCTTGTACTCTCTAGGTGTTCATCAAGTCTTGTTCTTAGACTTGGTAAGATCTTTCCGCTGTACCCATTATTTGATATAGTGGAGTTATTCTAATATCGCTGCCCGTGGACGTAGGCACACTGCCGAACCACGTTAAATCCTTGGTGTCCTTATTTACTTTTTCTCTTGCCTATTTCTTTATTGGTTTGAGTTTGTGTTTTTCCCATTCTATCTAATCGATCCTAACACTTGCTGCTATAGACCAAGCAATTCAAGATGGGGTGGATGTATTGTCACTGTCCTTGGGTTTCGGCTTGGAGGTTGACCATTTTCTGGAAGATGACACAATTGCAATAGCCACTTTTGCAGCTATGGAGAAGGGAATACTTGTTGCAGTATCAACAGGAAATGATGGCCCTAACTATGGAACCTTAATCAATGGAGCACCATGGGCAGTGATAGTCGGTGCAGGCACTATAGACCGTGTGCTTGAGGGAATTTTAACCTTGGGAAATGGTATGCAAATCTCCTTTACTTCCTTGTATCCAGGGAACTTCTCTAGAAACCAAATACCACTTGTTTTCATGAGTGGCTGTGAAAGTGTGAAGGACTTGAAGAAAATCAGAAACAAGATTGTTGTGTGTAAAGACAATTTGAGTATAAGCGATCAAGTTGAAAATGCCAAGTCTGCAAGAGTTTCAGGAGCTGTCTTCATTTCCAATATTACCTTGTCAGATTTCTACACTAGAAGTTCATTTCCAGCAGCATTTATCGGTCAGCAAGATGGCCAAAGGGTGATAAACTATGTTAAGCAGGGTAGTAATCCCAGAGGAATTTTGGAATTCCGGAAAACAGTTTTTGGTACGAAACCAGCACCAAAAGTTGATGATTACAGCTCTAGAGGGCCATTTCAAAGCTGCCCAACTGTCTTGAAGCCAGACATTCTAGCCCCTGGGTCATCAGTCCTGGCATCATGGTCCCCAACTAGTTCAGTAGCTGAAGTTCAGTCAGGCGCTTTGTTCAGTGACTTCAACTTTGAATCAGGCACTTCAATGGCTGCTCCTCATGTGGCAGGTGTGGCTGCTCTCATTAAGGGGGTGCACCCAGATTGGAGCCCTGCAGCCATTAGATCAGCTCTTATGACCACAGCTAATCCATTGGACAATACACTAAGTCCCATCAAAGATGCTGCTAATACTGACCTCCCAGCAAGCCCCCTAGACATTGGAGCTGGGCACATTAGTCCCAACAAGGCACTAAATCCGGGGCTTATCTACAATGCAACAACAGAGGACTACATCAAGCTTCTGTGTGCAATGAATTACACAGCAAAACAGATAAGAATCATTACAGGGTCTACTCACAGCTGTGTCAACAGTTCATTGGATCTTAATTACCCATCTTTCATTGCTTATTTTAACAGTGATGGTTCAAATTCTGGTGAAAAAGTAGTGCAAGAATTTAGGAGGACACTAACAAATGTGGGAGAGCAAAGGTCAAATTATACTGCAAAGTTTACGGCCATGGCTGGTTTGAAGTTAAAGGTGGAGCCACAGAGATTGGTATTCAAGCAGAAGTATGAAAGTTTAAGTTACAAGCTCACTTTGGAAGGTCCAAAATTATTGAAAGATGGTGTGGTCCAAGGCTCCCTTAGTTGGGTTGATGATGGTAGAAAATATGTTGTGAGGAGTCCAATAGTGGCCACAAGCATCACCCTGGATTCTCTATTATAAGGGATTAATTAGCTGTCAGGAAGCAAGAGTTATTGTATCTGCCTCATTCTCACAAAAAAAATAAGTGGAACGTAATTCTTTAAAATAAAAGTTTTGTGAGAAGGTTATATATGGGCACAAAAAAGTAAGGTTCTTTATGAACAAAATAAAAGGTACTTTGGGTGTAAGCCCAACTTTTTCTCCATGCATGTCCTCTGTCCTTCTAGTTGTTTTTTTTTTTTTCCACTATTTTTTACTTTATTCCTTTTTTTGTAGCCTATGTATCTCTGCAATTTACATTTTGCTGTGATAGGAATCTGAAATGGTGGTGGATTTTATGGGGCACTTTTAATGGTTATTATTGCCATGATACATGTGTTGCACTTTATGTCATTAAATTGCAGAAATATGAGATTAGATTTAATAGAAGGGTAAAAAACTTTTAAAGCTGTACTATTTCTTTGTTTTACAAGGGTAAGAGATTTTTTTTTTTTTAATGTCAATGTTAACTCCTATGTAGAATCTATTAGTATATCTTTCTATTATTTCATATGAAAAATTAATTCAATTTTTTTAGCTGGTAAAATTTCTAATCAAAACTATGGTTTTTTCTGTCCAGCTAGAGAAAAGAAAGTTGATAACTTACAGTTGCAGCAACATTAATTAAGAGAGCAAGTAGATATCAGCTAGTTAGCAGCTACGCATGTTAGCAGCCACGCCAGCTGCACCAAAAATCGCAGACGATTTGTGCATCAAATTATTTGCTTCAGATTTGCAGATCAAGGGGATTTGAGAACTTGGTAGAAGAGTTTAACAAGTTGCAACAAATTAGCCACCAAAGTGACTGAGCAACAAGAAAGATTTGAAGAATTGATTCTTGAAAGCACTAAGACTGGTCAGGAATATGGTGTTTACTAATCCAGGGAATCAAAAAGGACCATAGGTGACATTAGCATTAGTTAAAAGGGTTTTTCGTGGAGAAATGAAAGCAAGAAAGAAGAAAAGGTTATGATTGTGATTTAAGTGTTCAAACCTGGCCAGCTTAAGTGCAGAAAGCATTACATATGTATCTTTTAGTAGCAGAAAATGATGCAGAGGAAATGCTGAATAGTGATCCAGCAGAAGAACCACTGCCTATAATGAGGAGAGTGCCAGAGTGGTGTGAGATCCAACTGAAACCTTTACTCACAAATTACAATACCATTAAAAGTAAAGGAGTGGTAAAAGAAAAAAAGAGCAATTTAACAAACAATGAAACAAGTCACATGCAACTTCCTTGATATAGAGGCTGAAAGGCAAGGAGGATGATATATGAAACCAACAACACATTTTTGAGTGACAGTGACAGATGGAAATAAGCTAAATGTATGTGCTAGTTTCCAATTGATTATGCAAGGTCAGCAGTATGAGGCATGCAGAGATGAGACTTGACTGTTGGGAGAATGTGATATATATGGTCCTAGGGGTAGGCTAGAAGAACAATACTATAGTTGTTTATTTTCGGGAACCTAGGCTGATATTTAATAGAGGAAAAAAAAAGGTGATGTTTGAAAGGTATATGGGAAAGAAATCTCACTGAAAATGATGCCTGCAGGAAAGTGGTCTAAGAGATTCTTGAAAAAGAGCAAACATGGATAATTCAGCCCATCTATATTGTCCATGTGTCAAAGGAGTTGTTTTGTTTGAGTCGAAAGGTTTTAAAACCTTGCCACAAAGTTCATCGATTAGAAAATATAACTATGACATTGCTCTTAAAAACCATGCAATTAACTTTTAATCGAAATGATATTGTGTGATCACAAGCAAATGAACAATTATCTAATTATCTTGTTCTTAATGCTTTGTACCTTAATGTTCGACTTTAATCATCAAAAAGCCAAAAAGAGCTATATTTAAATGAAAATGAATTGAAACAAAATAACATGAAGACTTTTAGCAAAATTGAAAAGGCAGGGGTAACAGCATGCTAGTAAAAGATCCCAGAATAATGAAGAACAACCAAAAGAAACAAAAAATCGTGAACACGTTATTGGCTGGTGTTTTGTTTGTGTTGAGAGGGTTGGTTGCTTTGTGGTTCAATCAGTGAATCAGAGAATCTTTTTTACGGTACTCCAATGAGATCTCCAGTGACTGTCATGATTCTCTAGCATCAAACCAAATCCCTACAATATTTTAGGGTTTACTATCATCATGTAATCTTAATAATAATTATTCTAACTTTTTTATTATAACTAATGTGACATGAAATATGTTAGTTTCTTACTTGTTATAAATAAACGAGTCTCATTTAATTAAAATTTGAAAGTTTTATTAATTAATTAACAATTATAATTTGAATTCAGAACTTTCTCATACAAATAAGAGACTGGATGCTGCTAGACCAATAGTTGGTAATTGTATAAGTATTTCTACTANATATTTGTGATGGTCTTAGGCTCCGTTTGGGATTGCACTGAAACACCCAAAAGCTGTAGTGAGTGACAATTCTAGGTCACTCACAACGGTTTTGGTGTTTGGTAAAAATTTAAAAACTGTAGTGACTTACAATTTGAGGTCACTCACTACAGAAACCCATTATAACTTGAAACTTGTTTTTCAAAACTGTAGTGAATGAAAGTTGTAGGCTCCCATATTTAATTTTTTTTTTTTGCCCACTATGTCCTCAATGTTTTTACAAATTTAGAAAAAATATCCCAACATATTCCACCGTTTAAAATTAATCATGATATTTTATTGGTACCATTAAAATT
>QANT01000062.1:0-10189 GCA_003254885.1 Purshia tridentata
AAATCACTCAAGACACATATGTTCACTAAAAGGTACTGTGCTTGCCAAGCAAGGAAGAGAAAGCTAGTATAATTCAAATGGTTTATTATTATATCAAGCTAACATGCTCCCTTTTGCGCAGTTATCTTCCAAGGTAGGGAAATGCCTTAAACACTCATTATATATGTTTTATTTTTTGGGAATGTATGATGCGGATTCTGAATAAACCAAAAGAAGAATTAATACTTACCCTGCATTGAGATGTTCTCATTACTAATTCGGCTATTAATGGCCTTAGAATGACCCTGCGTTAAAATATTTGCAATCACAGAAGCATATTTTGGAGCCTCTGACAAAGATCTAACAACTGAATACCCTGCTTGATGAAGATAGAATCATAGGTACAGTTATATTGAACAACAGGGGAAACTTTGATTAATTCAATAATTTCAATTATGACCTGTGGCTGGATGTACCATGCAGGCAGCAACGCCAAATGCCAGGTTCTTTTGGTCTGTATTTGTTAAAGACCCACCAACTGGAATCCAAGACCACTCCTACATAAAATATTGCAAGATTAGGCCCCTGATTTAACCGTGAAAGTAAGTTAGACCAAACTCCTGATCATTATGCAGAAATTAAGGGCAAGAGTTTTTGTTAATATTGTAGGCCAAGAGTTTTCCAGATAAAGATGATCATTCATGTCGTAAATTGTAGCATTGTAGTCTGGCCATAAAAATACCTCTTCAAAAGTTTTTGTAATACGGTTTCCCATTGTCTTTAACCTTGACCAGAGTTTTTTCTTCAATAAATCAAAAGGCATGGCTTCTTTGGAGGCCAAACAAGTTTCCTGCAAATCAATTCCTCTAAAGATTTTTGTAAATAAATCAAGTAATGTAACAGACAAACTGATTTACATCAAGCTAACCTCAAAGAACAGTCTTGTTGGGGACATGGTACATAAAGAAATGTTCTAAAGATGGAACTTTTGGTTTCATGAAGTCTCTGTAATCCATGAAAACCATCAGGTTGGGATCATATGGATTATTTTCCAACTGAAATTGCAATATAGAACAGATGAGCTCGGCCCTACTTTTAAGGCTGTGGGTTGAGATCGGCTTTGGGCATGAGATCCTCCGCATCCCGCTTCCCATTTTATGATCGAGGTGCTTGTTCACTTTGCCTGAGACACTAAGACTCACCACCGGTCACTTCAATATATTGATATCATTAGATGACGTGATTAATATTATATTAGAAGGTTGCTTTTGGATTATATTATATGATATTAGGTGAGTGGTTCAATCATTAAACAATAACTTTTGGTCCTGGCCAAAAATAAAAAGGGTAGGTTTTGGCACGCATGACCCCACAGAGACAGACCTCAATGAATAATCACGTGGACGATGGGTCATGACCTGAATAATCAAGTGGACAGACCTCAATACTTTTTATAATATTATACGTACTGTGTGATTTATCTGAAAAACAATATTTGGGTCATCCGTGAATGTGTTTCAAAGTTACTCCACTTCCTAAAATTATAATTTCGGTAATTTTGATACATGATTAGAACCGTTTATATTTTAGATTAACGATTATAGATAATTTATGCAAAAAATCAACTCAATCGGAAATCGTTTGTTTATATAATTGTTGTCAATTAAATAGAAAAAAATCAACAGTTTGGTCAAAAAATCATTCTTTAATTGGAAACCACATTTATTTTTTCTATTTAATTGACAACAATTATATAACCAAACAATTTTCGATTAAGTTAATTTTTTGCATAGTTGATCTATAATAAGTAATCTAAAATGTGAACAGTTCTAATTATGTATCGGTATTGTCGAAATTACAATTTAGAAAGATGGGATGACCATGAGGTACCCCCAAGGAGTGACCCAAATATGGTTCTTTTCTGTATCCCATAAATAGTAATTAGTTCAATGAAAAAACAAAAGGAGATTCTTTAGATTAGTTTTTATACTTGCTACTTCTATTTTTTCTTGAACCAGTAGAGAGAAAGAGGTATATCTTAAAGGTAAATTGCCTTAAATAGCCCAAATAAATACCAAAATTACTTTTTTAGACCATACAAATATTTTTAGACTTTTTTAACTCTTTGGTACAAAATAGGACAAAAATGTCCCACCTCTCTTTTTCTTTAATTTCTTAACATAAGACGTAAGCACTATCAGAGCTTTTTTGTAACTCTCCCATGGCTGCCACCATATCTGCTCTCTCATATCTCTTCCTCTATATATCTCCAGACCCACTCTTTTCCCTTTAACCCAACGTACCCTAAACCCTCTCTTTCTGCCCCAAAAAAAAACTCTATTTCTCACTCCTTTTTCTTTAATTTCTTAACACAAGACGTAAGCACTACTAGAGTTTCTTTGTAACTCTTCCATGGCTGCCACCATATATGCTCTCTCTCATGTCTCTTCCTCTATATATCTCCAGACCCACTCCTTTCCCTCTAACCCAACGTACCCCAAACCTCCTCTTTCTACCCANAAAAAAAAAAAAAAACTTTCTCACTCCTTTCTCTATACTCACAGAGCCTCCTTGACTGTCTGTTCACTCTTAAAACCCACCTTCTCCAAATAAAAAATACCCAGATGACCTTTCCATTGATTATGATGACGACGAAATTCCCTAAGAGGAATGCGGCGTTGTGGGCATATACAACAACCCCAAAAAACCACTATGATAGCAATAGCCATACCTTTTGCATGTGGTTTGATGGGATGTCGCCGGTGAAGAATTTGGCCAATGGAGGAGGGAACGATGAGGATTGGGAAGAGGTGAAAGAAGAATATGGTGTTCGCGATTAACTCGTGTTGCAGGACTATACTGTCCTTGGTTTGTCCACAACCTGTCCACTGTTTGTACACCATGTATACTTGAAGGAGTTGGGTTTGCTGGATTTTGGGGAAGACATAACATTTGAGCCTTCAAAGGTTTTGGAAAAATTTCAGAAGGAAGGTAGAGATGCCAGTCTGTCTTCTGCTTTCAATAGTACACGACAACATTTTGGATACAGAAAACCCTAGCTTGCACTGTTTTGCAAGAGATTGGATATTCATTTTCAGTAATTTGTACTGCCTATTTACAAGGCCTGTACAAATAGTATACAGGCAATGGACAAATGGTGGACAAGTTAACTCGTGTTGCAGGACTATACTATCCTTGATTTGTCCACAACTTGTCCACTGTTTGTACACCATTTGTACAGGCCTTGTAATGAGGTGTGGGTATTTTTATCCCATTTTGCGCCAAAGAGTTTAAAAAGTCCAAAAAAATATGGATAGTCTAAAAAGTCATTTTAAAATTAATTTGATCTATTTGTGGGAATTTCCCTTTTCAAAATTAATCACTTTAGAGCAAACGATTTAGGGTGTTTGGAAAAATTGCATATGAAGTCATATTTTGGAGTACAAAGAAGGATGCTCATATTTTAGCAAAATTATATTTGAAGTCAAATACCTTTAGTAAATTCTAATTATCATAATAGGTACACAACGAATAAATCTGACCAAAATTCATTGTTGGAACTAAAACCACATAAATTAAAATTGGATCACATAATTTTTTAATTTATACCATTAAAATGGGTAGGAGGTCCTACAATGTCACAATCTGTACTATTATGTTTGTCCTGCATGTCAAATTGTCAATCATTCAGCAACAATTGGGTGCCATGAATTTTTTTATGGTGTATGCAAAGCATGCCAATTGAGAATTTTTCCTTACATGAAGATGCAATCAATTTCCCATTACTACATCTAGCTTCTTCTTTTTTTGGGCCAAGTATACATGTAGCTTTCATATCAACCAAGTTTGAGACTTTTGACCAAAAGAAAATAATTGGTGAATGACTGGTACTTTGTATACCTCACCACATTGGATCTGACCCCCATGAATTATGTACATATAAATTAATCTCCTCACAAGTAATCTGTTGATGTACAAACAGTGGACATGGTGTGGACAAACCAAGGACAGTATAGTCCTGCAACACTAGTTAACGTGTCTACCATTGGTCCACTGCATATACATCATTTGTACAGGCCTTGTAAACAGGCAATACAAATTACCAAAAATGAATATCCAATCTCTTGCAAAGTAGTGCAAGCTAGAGTTTTCTATACCCAAAATGTTGTCGTGTACTGTTGAAAGCAGAGACGCAGAGACAGACTAACATCTCTACCTTCCTTCTGAAAATCTATACCCAAAATGTTGTCATGTACTGTTGAAAGCAGAGACAGACTAACACCTCTACCTTCCTTCTGAAATTTTTCCAAAACGTTTGAAGACTCAAATCTTATGTCTTCCCCAAAATCCAGCAAACCCAACTCTTTCAAGTACACATGGTGTACAAACAGTGAACATGTTGTGGACAAACCAAAGACAATATAGTCCTGCAACACGAGTTAATCGCAAAACACACCATTCTTCTTCCACCTCTTCCCAATCCCCACCCTTCCCTTTTCCACTGGCCAGATTCTTCATCGACGACATCCCATCAAACCACATGTAAAGGGTATGACTATTGCTAGCATCGTAATTTTTTGTGGTTATCGTATATGGCCACAATGCCACATTCCTCTTGGGGATTTTCGTCATCATCATAATCAATGGAAATGTCATTTGGATATTTTTTATTTGGAGAAAGGTGGGTTTTGAGAGTGAACAAATAGTCAATGAGGCTCTGTGGGTATAGAGAGAAGAATGAGAAATAGAGGTTTTTTCTTTTTTTGGGCAGAAATAGGAGGTTTGGGGTACATTGGGTTAGAGGGAAAAGAATGGGTCTGAACATATATAGAGGAAGAGACATGAAAGAGAGCATATATGGTGGCAGCCATGGAAGAGTTACAAAGAAACTCTAGTAGTGCTTACATCTTGTGTTAAGAAATTAAAGAAAAAGGAGTGAGAAATAGAGTTTTTTTTTGGGGCAGAAAGAGATGGTTTAGGGTACGTTGGGTTAGAGGGAAAAGAGTGAGTCTGGAGATATATAGAGGAAGAGATATGAGAGAGCAGATATGGTGGCAGCCATGGGAGAGTTACAAAAAAGCTCTGATAGTCCTTACGTCTTATTTTAAGAAATTAAAGAAAAAAAGAGGTGGGGCATTTTTGTCCTATTTTGTACCAAAGAGTTAAAAAAGTCCAAAAATATTTGTATGGTCTAAAAAAGTCATTTTGGTATTTATTTAGGCTATTTGAGGCAATTTCCCTAGAATAAACTATCAAATAATGCAGAAAAAAAAGGGGCCTCTCACATATTAATGTGGGCCCCCCTCTGACACACCTCACCCCCTCTCTTTTTCAGCTCCCCTAACTCTTACAAGAGAAGCTCTCCAGATTATAGATCATTTTTCAGTTTAAGATGGTGTTGTTCTGCGCACTTTATGTATGATTGTGGGAAGACTGGATGAACAATGTTGCCTCAAATAAGAATTTAATTGAGTGTTATAAATAAAGGTAAATGTTCCAAAACCCCCTAACTAAAGCTAAAATATTTCTAAATCCCTAACTTATATTAAACTCTCTCAAAACTGCCTACTTTGCATTTAAACTTTTTCAAAGCCCCCTTTTTAATGCCAAGATAGCTGTGTTTGACTCTAATATTTCTTAAATTCCATTTATACCCTTTTGCAGATTTGTTTTTGTACTTTTTTCTTACGGACGTTGAGGGTATTCTCTTATTTTGTCCCATTTTCCCTCTTAGGGTATAGTATTGTCTCGGTTGCCCAATATCTCAAAGCTAAATTGTAACATAAAAGCCGTTAAACCAGCCTCAAACAATCCAAAATGCCCACTAAGTACACTAGTGTTTTGGGAGGGCTGGGTAGTTGCTTAGGTTGTGGGCTGAATTAGGAGGTAAAAAAGGTATTATAAGTTTTAAGAGATTTTGGAAAAGTTTTTAGATAAGTGGGGGCTTAGGAAAAATTTATTGATAGTTTAAGAGGTTTACGAAAAGTTACTCTATAAATAATAAATTGAGAATATAAAATATTAATAACAAAAATAATAACTGCCATTAGATTTGTAATGAGTAAGATGGTCTTTCAATAAAATGGTTTTAGTCATATATTGTATATAAATGATGATATGTATAATCAACAAAAAATTAATTATTGATGTGTCCAATAAATATTACCACATAAGATTAAAGTATAATTGAGGCACTATTAGGTTTAGGAAAAGTTACTCTATAAATAATAAATTGAGAATATAAAATATTAATAACAAAAATAATTACTGCCATTAGATTTGTAATGGGTAAGATGGTCTTTCAATAAAAATAATTTTAGTCATATATTGTATATAAATGGTGATATGTATAATCAACAAAAAATTAATTATTGATGTGTCCAATAAATATCACCACATAAGATTAAAGTATAATTGAGGCACTATTTTTCAAAGCCTATAACCTTTTTCCAAGAAGAAATTGGGCAAAACTAAAGAAGTAGTCAAGCCCAGAATACAAGTTCATGGTCGATCAAGCGTGGCCCAATAGGCCAACCCGAGAGGGTTTCCCAGTCAATCCAAGAGGACTGTCCGCGCTCAATACCAAGACATACGTACTTGTATATCTCAGTTGCGTTGGCCATTGGCTCTACCATCCTACAGATTTCAAGTAAACCAACATAATCACAAAGAAGTTTGGCTAAGTTTTAAATAAAAAGTTAATTAAATGAAAATTTGTTGCGACTCAAAACGATAGAATCAAGAGTGAAAATTTAAAATTACAATGAAACTCATTACCCTCATAAACACATGGGCTCACAAGACATCAAGTGTGGAGCAAAATATTATTGCAAAATAATATTCTACTTCCATTACATCAATAATCAAAGTGTGAAATTATTGACCAAAATAAAAAACACGATGGTGTAACAACAAATAATGATATTGAAAGCTGTGAAAGCGCTATACACAATTAATTAATATTGAAAGTGATTTCCTCACTCTCATTTTCTTCTCTTACACTCCCCACTTATTTTCGAATCCTAGGATTAATTTAAAGAAAAATCAACAAACAAAACAAAAGAGTGCAAAATGGAAAAAGGAAGTAAGAAAATCACTTCCCTAAATAATTACCAACCAATTCCATCTTAGGACAGCACGTACTGCTTATTTTTCTAAAACCCATTGCCACCAAGTTAACAAGTGTTTGTATTAGTATTGTCAAATGTATGTTCATAACAACTAGACTAGACTAGACACCATAGTTCAACCGATGTAGCAATGTTGGTGGATCTCAATTCTCAACACATAATAAACAATAGCTGTAATTAATAAACATGTTTCTTTCCAACACAGATCGAAGTTTTAAGAAGAGTTCTACTGAGTTGCATACTGCGTACACATTATGGACTCAGCAGCTCAAAGAAGATGTTTACCAAACTGCGTTTGCAACTAATAAAATTGCAGTTTCAGATCATAGACAAGAGAAACGCGACCGGCAACACAGGAACACTGTCATAATAACACGACGAAATTCAAATGATGTTAAACGACTCATAGACCATTACTGATTGCAAAGTGACAACAAAGCAATCAATCCAAGCATGCCCTCCCGAAACTTCCATCAGCCTTAAGATTATCCAGATTCAAATTATCACACCTACAAAATGAGAAGGCCAGGAGATCAGAAACTTTAATTTCAGGGATAACAAAAATGGAGGGAAAGGATTTCGATAGAAACTAATCAATCGAAGACGCTTTTACTTTATAAAACTTCTGAGTAGCTTTACATGCTCTAGACTTACTCAGCTGATAGAGAGCTCAGAGTTGTAAAAAAATAGATATCATGAACAAGGAGAGGATATTAATTCCTTTGAATAATTTCCAAGAATACAATGGGATTTGTGTCACTAGATCACAACTTAATGACATAAAGTAATAACTAATAATCAATGAATCAGAAAATATTTTCTTACTTGAGGAAAGCCGAGCAAATATTTGGGTAAAAGAAACCCAGTAGTAAATAGAAAGGATAAATTTGATGTGCCTCGAGCACGGCAGTGAGTTTTTCCTTGCCGTCGAGATTTGAGATGGTCATCCGAAACACCACTACACGCACAAGGTAGTCAAGGGTCCTATCCACGTAACGATAGGTTCCCTGGCCCGAAGAGATGAAGCAAAATTTGTCAGCATCATCGTCGAATGGGATGATAAAGGCGTTCGATGAACTTAAGAGACAGGAATAAACAAATATCTCCTCCAGCCCATCTAGATCCTGATAAAAATGTGGGTAACCATTTGCATCCAACTCATAAACAACAAGCTCTTCTGAAAAGCAATGCTTGGCAATCAGAAAGTTGTGGTATTCTGCAACACATTGCAAAACAGGTAAATCAATGTGCACCATTTTTTTCCATTTGCCTGTTTTAGTGTCAAAACGATAAGAAATATTCTCGTCAAGACAAACAACAATCTTGTGGCCCCAAGCATAGTGAGTAAGAAATAAGGTTTGAGTTTCTAAAGCATCATTATCTTGAATGTGTGTATACATGCGTGGACGAGGCAGAGTTTCCCACTTTCCATTATCAAAGACCTCGAAACTGGGCCGATCCACGTACGGGTGTAGGGCCAGAACATAGATTTTCCCGTGAAGAGTAACCACTAGAGGATTGACCTTTGGACCAGCAAACCCAGCAGCAATGGTACTCGGGCGAGGGGGGCAGGGAAGGAATGATGGAGACTTGCCAGTGCCAATGGAAAGGACGTCAAAAAAGGGTTTCCCGGTAATATCACTGTCACCGGGTTTATAACGTTTCGGCCGGCGTTTCTTAATGACATCCCCCACCATATAAATTTCGGACTCCACATTAAAACATACAACGGGGCTTTTGAAGCCGCGAGGATGGGAGCGCCCAAAATTGCAAACGAGTTCAAATTTAGGGCCCTCAGATAATTTACTGATATTTAAACGGCTCAGTCTCTCATGTCTCTGCACGTACAAATAACAATACCCATTCCTGCTCGGCGGAGAAGTTTCTTTCTGATGGGACACAGACATATAAAAATAATAATAATAATATCAATTACAAATAATAATATACAATCAAATCTCAAAAGGAGGCTAAGTAATGAACATAACCAGGCAAGCAGAGAGGACATGTACCTGGAGTTTCTGTTGTAACGATGGCGGCGGCACCGGACGTGAAAATCCAACTTGAAGTTGGTCAAAAACTTTTAAGAGTTCCTACAGCTCTACCTTGGTGAGGGTACGGTGGATGCATTCATAACGGCTATCGACCTCATTGATGAGATCGGGGTCCACGCGCTCCATCTTTGCGAGTTTGGAAGGCTCCATTGGACACCACCGATGACAGGAAAGTGCTGGTTGAGGGATGAATTCAATAAAAACCCAAATCCAATTTAGGTTTAGGGATTCCAGAAAAGAATAGAAAAACCAAACCCAAATCCAAACCAAAACCCAATTTAGGGGTTATGGATTTGCACAGCTGCAAACACTTGGAGGAAGAATATGATCAAAATAGGAGAAGATGAGGAGGAGTATTAGGGTGCGCAGCGCACCAAGAGCTTAAATCTACTTTGATGAGAGTTACTGGCGCCGCCTCTCTCCCTGTCCACCCGATTTATTATTTTTGTTTTCTGCATTACCCTACCGCTGATGGGCTGGACTAAACTGACTGGACTCCATTATGGGTTGCACTTGTGAGTTTTTTTTTTTATACATCGGAATGGAGGCCCACAAACCTCTTTACTACTCATTTTCCTTTGTCCCGCTATATATTGTTATATGAGATCTCATGTTCGAACCACATTACCATGGCGATTTGTGTTGAATTCGATACCTAATAAGGTTGGTTCATTATGTGGCGCAGCTCAATACCCCTCCCCCAATATTGTTGAATTAAGAAAATAACAAACTACTAAATATTCCATTACAATATCATGAAAAAAGACAACCAAACATGTTCTGAAAAATGTTTCGTTAGATATATGCTCACAATCTTCTCTTATTCCTTAATCTTCTCTTATTGTCATGCTAGAAACAATGAATTCTTATTTGTTTGAGTTAAGGGTGCACAAATATACCGAAAATCCGCTTACCGATCCAATCCGATCCGCAATTTGTGGATATTGTACCGCTTCAATTCACAATTTTGTATTTGTGAATATCGATCCGATCCGATCCGCAATTTATGGATTGGATACGGATATC